>OY783213.1:458483-537563 GCA_963678705.1 Panorpa germanica | reverse complement strand
AGTTTGTTTTAAATTTGTGTTAATTTACCCTAAGCAAAGTGTTTTTACAAAAGTTTGACAGTAGGAAAGCAGTGTTAAAAAACAAATTTTTCATTACGCGTACACGCGGTCTTATAAACATAACTTTAGAATTGTAACTCTTTTGTTTGATATAAGACATTATTAAGTGCGATAGACAAAATAAGTAATAATAATTAGAGTAATGTTAGTGCTAAAACATCAAGTGGTTAAGAAATTCAAGAAATCTGTAGAGCTATATAAGAAAGACCTCATATAAACACTACAAATATACGGAAGACAAAAGGTTGCCGCCCACTATCAAGTAAGTCGATTAACATTAACTATAAATATTATTAAAGCATAAGAATTAGTTTATATAAATGCGTGTTTCAAATGATAAAGAGAGTGTATTAATTGTTATAAGTGATTTAATGAACAATATATGCAATTTTTATGGAAATAATAATTGATCGTTCATGAACAATCAATGGTAACAAACAAATGATAAGTAAGTAGGCTTAAGTACAAGTATGTACATGAGATATTTATAGAAATTCAGTGTGCCTTTGATAATGTCTGGTGGTTAAGTGACCTTCAAAGAATTAGGCCGGCAAAAACCTCTAGGTACGTCTACTGCGCTATGAAGAACAATTTTCATTGTCGAACAATAATTTTACAAACCGATTACCGTTACATGAAAAGGCAACTATCTAAAGGTTGTCCTCAGTGATCCGTAATGGGGCCTGAGCTCTGGAACATGGTATTTGACGAGAACTGTGTTTCTCACTCGAAAGGTTGTGTAAACGTATGTTTAGCCGATGATAATGTGATCCTTATCGGTGCAAATAGTAGAGAACAACTAGAAAGCCGTTCTCGACCTGCTATAGATAAAATCTGTAGTTTCTTGAAGCTACAAAGCTACCAAAACAAATACGGTAACAACAAATGATAAACTTATAACACACCTTTGTCACACGTCACAAGGACGGAATGTGTATTGTGCTTCGGCATGGTTCCGCAGGATCAATCTTCCAAATCCTCCATGCAAAGAACTATGTTATTGACGATGACGCGTTGTTGCAGAACTGTATCTACAGAAGTGGTGCAGGTGATATCGGGGACAATTCCTTTAGATTTAAAAATAACTCATTTACTCACTCAAGTACAAATTACGCTAGAACTGAAAAAATCAAATTTTTATGATTTAAAGTAATGCGACAAATTTTGAGGATTTAAAGTTAATGCGGCTGTAGGATAAAAGTCTAGAGACGATACCAAATGTATTGCAGAAGAGATGCATGTATATATGCATAAGCTCTGGCAAGACAAATGGGACTTAATTGAAATAGGAAGACCTACGTATTGGTTTACAAAGACGTTAATATTGCTTTGCAACACAAGTGGTCATTATCTACTACGTGTGTGATCGGCTCCTGCTACTTTAAGTGAAAAAAGTGATTTAAAGTGAGAAATTAATTACATAAAAAAATTAAATAAATTATATGAATACTTTTTCAAACGAAAAGTATTTAAGTTTGTTTTAAATTTGTGTTAATTTACCCTAAACAAAGTGTTTTTACAAAAGTTTTACAGTTGGAAACCATTGTTAAAAACGAATTTTTTATTACGCGTACACGCGGTTTAATAAACATAACCTCAAAATTGTAACTTTGTTGTTTGATATAAGACAATAATTAGTGCGATAGACAAAAAAAGTAATAATAATTAGGTTAGTGTTAGTGCTAAAACATCAAGTGGTTAAGAAATGCAAGAAATCTGTAGAGCTATATAAGGAAGACCTTATATAAACACTACAAATATACGGAAGACAAAAGGTTGCCGCCCACTATTAAGAAAGTCGATAAACATTAACTATATATAATATTAAAACATAAGAATTAGTTTATATAAATGCGTGTTTTAAATAATAAAGAGAGTGTATTAATTGTAATAAGTGATTAAGTGAACAATATATGCGGTTTTCTTGAAAATAGTGATTGATCGTTTATGAACAATCAATGGTAACAAACAAATTGTAAGTAAGTAGGCTTAAGTACAAGTATGTACATGAGATATTTATATAAATTCAATGTGCCTTTGATAATGTTTAGTGGCCAAGTGACCTTCAAAGAATTAGGCCGGCGAAAACTTCTAGATACGTCTACTGCGCTATGTAGAACTATTTTCATTGTCGAACATTAATTTTACAAACCGATTTCCGTTTCATGAAAAGGCAAATATCTAAAGGTTGTCCTCAGAGATCCGTTACAGGGCCTGAGCTCTAAAACATGGTATTCGACGAAAACTGAGTTTCTCACTCGAAAGGTTGTGTAAACGAATGTTTTGCCGACGATAATGTGATCCTTATCGGTGCAAATAGTAGAGAACAACCAGAAAGTTGTTCTCGACCTTCTATAGATAAAATCTGTAGTTTTTTGAACCTACAAAGCTACGAAACAAATACGGTAACAACGAATGATAAACTTGTGACACACCTTGCGCGTGTCACAAGGACGGAATGGAGCTTAAATTCGGCAACTTTGCCGACACTATACAAGGAGGAATTTATGCCAATGGTTGTGTATTGTGCTTCGGCATGGTTCCACAGGATCAATCATCCGGATCCTCTATGCAAAGAACTGTTATTGACGATGACGCGTTGTTGCAGAACTGTATCTACAGAAGTGGTGCAGGTGATATCGGAGACAATTCCTTGAGATTTAAAAATAACTCATGCACTCACTTAAGTACAAATTACGCTAGAACTGAAAAAATCAAATTTTGATGATTTAAAGTTAATGCGACAAATTTTGAGGATTTAAAGTTAATGCGGCTGTAGGATAAAAGTCTGGAGACGATACCAAATGTATTGCAAAAGAGACGAATGCATATATGCATAAGCTCTGGCAAGACAGATGGGACTTAATAGAAATAGGAAGACCGACGTATTGGTTTACAAGGACGTTAATATTGCTTTGCAACACAAGTGGTCCTTATCTCCTACGTGTGTGATCGGCTCCTGCTACTTTAGGTGAAAAAAGTGATTAAAAGTGAGAAATTAATTACGGAGAAAAATTAAAAAAATTATTTGAATACTTTTTCTAACGAAAAGTATTTAAGTTTGTTTTAAATTTGTGTTAATTTAAACTAAACAAAGTGTTTTTACAAAAGTTTGACAGTTGGAAAGCAGTGTTAAAAACGAATTTTTCATTACGCGTACACGCGGTCTTATAAACATAACCTCAAAATTGTAACTTTGTTGTTTGATATAAGACATTAATTAGTGCGATAGACAAAAAAAGTGATAATAATTAGGTTAGTGTTAGTGCTAAAACATCAAGTGGTTAAGAAATTCAAGAAATCTGTAGAGCTATATAAGGAAGACCTCATATAAACACTACAAATATACGGAAGACAAAAGGTTGCCGCCCACTATTAAGTACGTCGAATAACATTAACTATAAATAATATTAAAACATAAGAATTAGTTTATATAAATGTGTGTTTCAAATAATAAAGAGAGTGTATTGATTGTTAAAAGTGATTAAGTGAACAATATATGCGGTTTTCTTGGAAATAGTGATTGATCGTTCATGAGCAATCAATGGTAACAAACAAATAGTAAGTAAGTAGGTTTAAGTACTTACTTACTTACTTTCTTGATCTTTTGTTCCCCAAACAAACTTTGCATTATTTAAAGTCAATTTTCTTAAAGGTTCTGAAATTGTAGACAAATGCGGTATGTATCTTCCCACAAAATTAACTAAACGTAAAAAACTTTACACTTCATTTTTGTTTGTTGGCGTTCTAAATTCTTTTACTGCAATTACCTTATCTTCTGAAGGTTTAACTCCATCTTTTGTTATTAAATGTCCCAAGAACTTAACTTGTTGTTTATCAAATTGGCATTTCTTTGTATTTAATTCTAAACCTGCTTCTTCCAATACTTTAAATATTTTTCTTTCATGCTTCATCAGCTCTTCTTTTGTAGACGCATGTATCAGACAATCATCTATATAGCAACAATAGTTTTCACATTTTCCATCACTTAATATTTTTTCAATTGTTCTCTGAAATATTTCCGGTGAACAATTCATTCCCACTACTAATCTTTTAAAAACATAGGTATGTTTAGGTCCCATGAAAGCTGTTATATATTTACTTTCATCATCTAATTCTAAATGATAAAATCCATTTTTAAGATCAATTACTGTGAACCATTTACTGTTTCCTATTTCTCCCAAAAAATCTTCTTGTATAGGTATCGGATGCTTTTCCATTTTTATCGCTTTATTTACTTGTCTTAGATCTATACAAATTCTGACTGTGCCATCTGGTTTTGGAACCGGTACAATTGCTGAATTCCAACTTTGAACTCCTGTAACTACTTCAATTATATCAGTTTTCTCCATTTCATCCAGTTTCATTTCTACTTTTTTTCTCAGCGACAGTGGTGGTCTCCTATATGGTGTATAACATGGCTGAACCTCTTTGTTTATGGGTAGTTTTATTTTTATTCCTTTTGCCTTTTTCATCTTTTTGTCAGATTCGATTCTGTTTATATTTAATCCAATTTTCAAAACACCTAATTCTTTTGCTGTTTCTTTTCCTAGAATTGCTTCTCCTAGTTCTTTTGTTACACATATTTCTGTTGTTACGACTCTGTTTCCTACAGTTATATCAGTTTCAACTTTACCTAAAATTTCCAGTGGCTTCTTTGATCCGTATGCATACAACTTTTTTTCAACTTGTGTTGTTTAATTTCTTATTTGTACTCCTTGTTGCTTTAACTTTTTCCATGTCCTTTGATCAATTACACAGCAACTACTCCCTGAGTCGACAAACATTTTTATTTCTACTCCTCCTACTGAAACATTCAATTTATCATCTTTACTTTTATATTGCGACATTGCTCTTATTATGAATAAATTTTCATCACTCTCTGTTTCATTTTCATTTTCGTCGTAGGCTTCACTCTGTACCCATTTTACTCCTTTAGTTCTACAAACTTTAGCAAAATGTCCAATTTTTCCACAGTTTACACATTTGGCTCCTTTTGCAGTGCATTGAGGATCTCTACCAAAATGTCCCACTCTACCACATCGATAGCAGCTTTTACTTTTTGACTCCCATCTGTTTGTCTTATGTCTACCTACGCCTGACCCAACTTTATTTTTTCTTTTGAATAATTGTTTCTTAACCGGTTTATATGCGAGGGTCCTGACTCTTTTGCAAAATGTGCCATTGTCAAATCTAAATTTTCTAATGTTTTACCATTTGGTTTACTTCATCTAATTTCACTTTACCTTTTTGAAGTAACTTTCTTCTTAGCTCGACTGACTGACAACCTGTTATTATTTGATCTACCAACTGATCATCTAAATTGTCACCAAATTTACATAACTTAGCCTGTATTCTTAATCTAGCAATATACTGTTCTAATGTTTCATCAGGATTTTGTTCCATTTTTCTAAAAACGTGTCTTTCATATGTGGTATTAGACTGACCTAAATAATGTTCATCTAGAGCTAATAACATTATTTCATATCTCAATCTTGGTTTATTTTCCTCAAAAGCAGTTTTTTCATGCGTTGTAGCTGTACCTGGTAATTGCGATGGTTCTAATTTTGCATCTGGCAGAGAATAATAAACGTCTTGCACTTCCATTCCTGCACAGTGCAAAAAAATATTCTTTATACGTGTAAAATCAGTTACTCCAGCCGCATCAATATAGTGTTGAAATGCTCTCTTCCACCTTTTCCATTCTTTACTACAATTTGATTTATAATTTGCTGGCAAAAAGGGTTGTATGCCCATCAATTCTAAATTATACATGTTTTATCACTTTTATGTTTAAAAGTTTATTTAAGTCAATCCTTATCTTTTTTTTTTTTTAATTTATCCTCGTCGCCATTGTAGCACATTTGAATATTACTTTTATTGTATCACTTCTATATTGTTATCATTTGTTTTCATAAATTAATCAAAGTATACATAATATATATGTATGATGTATGACATATCAAAGTATGTCATTCACAGACACTACACCGTCGATAATGTGATCCTTATCGGTGCAAATAGTAGAGAACAACTAGAAAGCCGTTCTCGACCTGCTATAGATAAAATCTGTAGTTTCTTGAAGCTACAAAGCTACAAAACAAATACGGTAACAACGAAATATAAACTTGTAACACACCTTGCGCGTGTCACAAGGACGGAATGAAGCTTAATCTCGGCAACTATGCCAACACTAAACAAGAGTGCATTTATGCCAATGGTTGTGTATTGTGCTTCGGCATGGTACCACAGGATCAATCTTTCGGATCCTCCATGCAAAGAACTATGTTATTGACGATGACGCGTTGTTGCAGAATTGTATCTACAGTAGTGGTGCAGGTGATATCGATGACAATTCCTTTAGATTTAAAAATCACTAATGCACTCACTCAAGTATAAATTACGCTAGAACTGAAAAAATCAAATTTTGATGATTTAAAGTTAATGCGACAAATTTAGAGGATTTAAAGTTAATGCGGCTGTAGGATAAAAGTCTGGAGACGATACCAAATGTAATGCCAAAGAGATGAATGCATATATGCATAAGCTCTGGCAAGACAGATGGGACTTAATAGAAAAAGGAAAACATACGTATTGGTTTACAAGGACGGTAATATTGCTTTGCAACACAAGTGGTCCCTATCTACTATGTTTGTGATCGGCTCCTGCTACTTTAGGTGAAAAAAGTTATTAAAAGTGAGAAATTAATTACGAAAAAAAATTAAATAAATTATATGAATACTTCTTCTAACGAAAAGTATTTAACTTTGTTTTAAATTTGTGTTAATTTACCCTAAACAAAGTGTTTTTACAAAAGTTTGACAGTTGGAAAGCAGTGTTAAAAACGAATTTTTCATTACGCGTACACGCGGTCTTATAAACATTACCTCAAAATTGTAACTTTGTTGTTTAATATAAGACATTAATAAGTGCGATAGACAAAAAAAGTGATAATAATTAGGTTAGTGTTAGTGCTAAAACATCAAGTGGTTAAGAAATTCAAGAAATCTGTAGAGTTATATAAGGAAGACCTCATATAAACACTACAAATATACGGAAGACAAAAGGTTGCCGCCCACTATTAAGTAAGTAGATTAACATTAACTATAAATATTATTAAAACATAAAAATTAGTTTATATTAATGCGTGTTTCAAATAATAAAGATAGTGTATTAATTGTTATAAGTGATTAGGTGAACAATATATGCGGCTTTCTTGGAAATAGTGATTGATCGTTCATGAACAATCAATGGTAACAAACAAATGGTAAGTCAGTAGGCTTAAGTACAAGTATGTACATGAGATATTTATAAAAATTTAGTGTGCCTTTGATAATGTCTGGTGGCCAAGTGACCTTCAAAGAATTAGGCCGGCAAAAACCTCTAGGTACGTCTACAGCGCTATGGAGAACTATTTTCATTGTCGAACAATAATTTTACAAACCGATTACCGTTCCATGAAAAGGCAACTTTCTAAAGGTTGTCCTCAGCGATCCGTAATGGGGCCTGAGCTCTGGAACATGGTATTCGTCGAGAACTGTGTTATTCACTCGAAAGGTTGTGTAAACGTATGTTTTGCCGACGATATTGTGATCCTTATCGGTGCAAATAGTAGAGAACAACTAGAAAGCCGTTCTCGACCTGCTATAGATAAAATCTGTAGTTTCTTGAAGCTACAAAGCTTCGAAACAAATACGGTAACAACAAATGATAAACTTGTAACACACCTTCGTCACACGTCACAAGGACGAAATGGAGCTTAAATTCGGCAACTATGCCGACACTATACAAGGGGGAATTTATGTGGGAATTATTTATGGGGGAATTATGTTGTGTATTGTGCTTCGGCATGGTTCCACAAGATCAATCTTCCGGATCCTCCATGCAAAGAACTATGTTATTGACGATGACGCGTTGTTGCAGAACTGTATCTACAGAAGTGGTGCAGGTGATATCGGGGACAATTCCTTTAGATTTAAAAATATCTCATTCAAATTACGCTAGAACTGAAAAAATCAAATTTTGATGATTTAAAGTTAATGCGACAAATTTTGAGGATATAAAGTTAATGCGGCTGTAGGATAAAAGTCTAGAGACGATACCAAATGTATTGCAAAAGAGATGCATGCATATATGCATAAGCTCTGGCAAGACAAATGAAACTTAATAGAAATAGGAAGACCTACGTATTGGTTTACAAGGACGTTAATATTGCTTTGCAACACAAGTGGTCATTATCTACTACGTGTGTGAATCAAATTTCGAGGATTTAAAGTTAATGCGGCTGTAGGATAAAAGTCTGGAGACGATACCAAATGTATTGCTAAAGAGATGAATGCATATATGCATAAGCTCTGGCAAGACAAATGGGACTTAATAGAAAAAGGAAGACCTACGTATTGGTTTACAAGGACGTAAATATTGCTTTGCAACACAAGTGGTCCCTATCTACTATGTGTGTTATCGGCTCCTGCTACTTTAGGTGAAAAAAGTGATTAAAAGTGAGAAATTAATTACGCAAAAAATTAAATAAATTATATGAATACTTTTTCTAACGAAAAGTATTTAAGTTTGTTTTAAATTTGTGTTAATTTACCCTAAGCAATGTGTTTTTACAAAAGTTTGACAGTAGGAAAGCAGTGTTAAAAACAAATTTTTCATTACGCGTACACGCGGTCTTATAAACATAACTTTAAAATTGTAACTTTGTTGTTTAATATAAGACATTAATTAGTGCGATAGACAAAAAAAGTGATAATAATTAGGTTAGTGTTAGTGCTAAAACATCAAGTGGTTAAGAAATTCAAGAAATCTGTAGAGCTATATAAATAAGACCTTATATAAACACTACAAATATACGGAATATAAAAGGTTGCCGCCCACTATTAAGTAAGTCGAATAACAATAACTATAAATAATATTAAAACATAAGAATTAGTTTATATAAATGCGTGTTTCAAATAATAAAGAGAGTGTATTAATTGTTATAAGTGATTAAGTGAACATTATATGCGGTTTTCTAAAAAATAGTGATTGATCGTTCATGAACAATCAATGGTTACAAACAAATGGTAAGTAAGAAGGCTTAAGTACAAGTATGTACATAAATTATTTATAGAAATTCAGTGTGCCTTTTCTTATGTCTGGTGGCCAAGTGACTTTCAAAGAATTAGACCGGCAAAATCCTCTAGGTACGTCTATTGCGCTATAAAGAACTATTTTAATTGTCGAACAATAATTTTACAAACCGATTAATGTTCCATGAAAAGGCAACTATCTAAAGGTTGTCCTCAGCGTTCCGTAATGGGGCCTGAGCTCTAGAACATGGTATTTGACGAGAACTGTGTTTCTCACTAGAAAGGTTGTGTAAACGTATGTTTTGCCAACGATAATGTGATCCTTATCGGTGCAAATAGTACAGAACAACTAGAAAGCCGTTCTGGACCTGCTATAGATAAAATCTGTAGTTTGTTGAAGCTACAAATCTACGAAACAAATACAATAACAACAAATGATAAACTTGTAACACACCTTGCGCGTGTCACAAGGACGGAATGGAGCTTAAATTCGGCAACTATGCCGACACTATACAAGGGGGAATTTATGCTAATGGTTGTGTATTGTGCTTCGGCATGGTTCCACAGGATCAATCTTCCGGATCCTCCATGCAAAGAACTATGTTATTGACGATGACGCGTTTTTGCAGAACTGTATTTACAGAAGTGGTGCAGGTGATATCGGGGACATTTCCTTTAGATTTAAAAATAACTCATGCACTCACTTAAGTACACATTACGCTAGAACTGAAAAAATTAAATTTTGATGATTTAAAGTTTATGCGACAAATTTTGAGGATTTAAAGTTAATGCGGCTGTAGGATAAAAGTCTGGAGACGATACTAAATGTATTGCAAAAGAGACGAATGCATATATGCATAAGCTCTGGCAAGACAGATGGGACTTAATAGAAATAGGAAGACCTACGTATTGGTTTACAAGGACGTTAATATTGCTTTGCAACACAAGTGTTCTCTATCTACTACGTGTGTGATCGGCTCGTGCTACTTTAGGTGAAAAAAGTGATAAAAAGTGAGAAATTAATTACGGAGAAAAATTAAATAAATTATGTGAATACTTTTTCTAACAAAAGGTATTTAAGTTTGTTTTAAATTTGTGTTAATTTACCCTAAACAAAGTGTTTTTACAAAAGTTTGACAGTTGGAAAGCAGTGTTAAAAACGAATTTTTCATTACGCGTACACGCGGTCTTATAAACATAACCTCAAAATTGTAACTTTGTTGTTTGATATAAAACATTAATAAGTGCGATAGACAAAAAATGTGATAATAATTAGGTTAGTGTTAGTGCTAAAACATCAAATGGTTTAGAAATTCAAGAAATCTGTAGAGCTATATAAGGAAGACCTTATATAAACACTACAAATATACGGAAGACAAAAGGTTGCCGCCCACTATTAAGTAAGTCGATTAACAATTACTATAAATAATATTAAAACATAAGAATTAGTTTATATAAATGCGTGTTTCAAATAATAAAGAGAGTGTATTAATTGTTATAAGTAATTAAGTGAACAATATATGCGGTTTTCTAAGAAATAGTGATTGATCGTTCATGAACAATCAATAATAACAAACAAATGGTAAGTAAGTAGGCTTAAGTGCAAGTATGTACATGAGATATTTATAGAAATTCAGTGTGCCTTTGATAATGTCTGGTGACCAAGTGACCTTCAAAGAATTAGGCCGGCAAAAACCTCTAGGTACGTCTACTGCGCTATGGAGAACTATTTTCATTGTAAAACATTAATTTTACAAATCGATTACGGTTTCATAAAAAATCAACAATCTAGAGGTTGTCCTCAGCGATCCGTAATGGGGTCTGAGCTCTATAACATAGTATTCGACGAGAACTGTGTTTCCCACTCGAAAGGTTGTGTAAACGTATGTTTTGCCGACGATAATGTGATCCTTATCGGTGCAAATAGTAGAAAACAACTAGAAAGCCGTTTTCGACCTGCTATAGATAAAATCTGTAGTTTCTTGAAGCTACAAAGCTACGAAACAAATACGGTAACAACGAATGATAAACTTGTAACACACCTTGCGCGTGTCACAAGTACGGAATGGAGCTTAAACTCGGCAACTATGCCGACACTATACAACGGGGCATGTATGTCAATGGTTGTGTATTGTGCTTTGGCATGGTACCACAGGATCAATCTTCCGTATCCTCCATGCAAAGAACTATGTTATTGACGATGACGCGTTGTTGCAAAACTGTATCTACAGAAGTGGTGCAGATGATATCGGGGACAATTCCTTTAGATTTAAAAATAACTCATGCATTCACTCAAGTACAAATTACGCTAGAACTGAAAAAATCAAATTTTGATGATTTAAAGTTAATGCGACAAATTTTGAGGATTTAAAGTTAATGCGGCTGTAGGATAAAAGTCTAGAGACGATACCAAATGTATTGCAAAAGAGATGCATGCATATATGCATAAGCTCTGGCAAGACAAAAGGGACTTAATAGAAATAGGAAGACCTACGTATTGGTTTACAAGGACGTTAATATTGCTTTGCAACACAAGTGGTCTTTATCTACTACGTGTGTGAATAAAATTTCGAGGATTTAAAGTTAATGCGGCTGTAGGATAAAAGTCTGGAGACGATACCAAATGTATTGCCAAAGAGATGTATGCATATATGCATAAGCTCTGGCAAGACAAATGGGACTTAATAGAAAAAGGAAGACCTACGTATTGGTTTACAAGGACGTAAATATTGCTTTGCAACACAAGTGGTCCCTATCTACTATGTGTGTTATCGGCTCCTGCTACTTTAGGTGAAAAAAGTGATTAAAAGTGAGAAATTAATTACGCAAAAAATTAAATAAATTATATGAATACTTTTTCTAACGAAAAGTATTTAAGTTTGTTTTAAATTTGTGTTAATTTACCCTAAGCAAAGTGTTTTTACAAAAGTTTGACAGTAGGAAAGCAGTGTTAAAAACAAATTTTTCATTACGCGTACACGCGGTCTTATAAACATAACTTTAAAATTGTAACTTTGTTGTTTGATATAAGACATTAATTAGTGCGGTAGACAAAAAAAGTGATAATAATTAGGTTAGTGTTAGTGCTAAAACATCAAGTGGTTAAGAAATTCAAGAAATCTGTAGAGCTATATAAATAAGACCTTATATAAACACTACAAATATACGGAAGATAAAAGGTTGCCGCCCACTATTAAGTAAGTCGATTAACAATAACTATAAATAATATTAAAACATAAGAATTAGTTTATATAAATGCGTGTTTCAAATAATAAAGAGAGTGTATTAATTGTTATAAGTGATTAAGTGAACATTATATGCGGTTTTCTAAAAAATAGTGATTGATCGTTCATGAACAATCAATGGTTACAAACAAATGGTAAGTAAGAAGGCTTAAGTACAAGTATGTACATGAATTATTTATAGAAATTCAGTGTGCCTTTTATAATGTCTGGTGGCCAAGTGACTTTCAAAGAATTAGACCGGCAAAAACCTCTAGGTACGTCTATTGCGCTATGGAGAACTATTTTAATTGTCGAACATTAATTTTACAAACCGATTACCGTTCTATGAAAAAAGTGATAATAATTAGGTTAGTGTTAGTGCTAAAACATCAAATGGTTTAGAAATTCAAGAAATCTGTAGAGCTATATAAGGAAGACCTTATATAAACACTACAAATATACGGAAGACAAAAGGTTGCCGCCCACTATTAAGTAAGTCGATTAACAATTACTATAAATAATATTAAAACATAAGAATTTGTTTATATAAATGCGTGTTTCTAATAATAAAGAGAGTGTATTAATTGTTATAAGTAATTAAGTGAACAATATATGCGGTTTTCCAAGAAATAGTGATTGATCGTTCATGAACAATCAATAATAACAAACAAATGGTAAGTAAGTAGGCTTAAGTACAAGTATGTACATGAGATATTTATAGAAATTCAGTGTGCCTTTGATAATGTCTGGTGGCCAAGTGACCTTCAAAGAATTAGGCCGGCAAAAACCTCTAGGTACGTCTACTGCGCTATGGAGAACTATTTTCATTGTCGAACATTAATTTTACAAATCGATTACGGTTTCATAAAAAGGCAACAATCTAGAGGTTGTCCTCAGCGATCCGTAATGGGGTCTGAGCTCTATAACATAGTATTCGACGAGAACTGTGTTTCCCACTCGAAAGGTTGTGTAAACGTATGTTTTGCCGACGATAATGTGATCCTTATCGGTGCAAATAGTAGAAAACAACTAGAAAGCCGTTCTCAACCTGCTATAGATAAAATCTGTAGTTTCTTGAAGCTACAAAGCTACGAAACAAATACAGTAACAACGAATGATAAACTTGTAACACACCTTGCGCGTGTCACAAGTACGGAATGGAGCTTAAACTCGGCAACTATGCCGACACTATACAACGGGGCATGTATGTCAATGGTTGTGTATTGTGCTTTGGCATGGTACCACAGGATCAATCTTTCGTATCCTCCATGCAAAGAACTATGTTATTGACGATGACGCGTTGTTGCAGAACTGTATCTACAGAAGTGGTGCAGGTGATTTCGAAAACAATTCCTTTAGATTTGGAAATCACTCATGCACTCACTCAAGAACAAATTACGCTAGAACTGAAAAAATCAAATTTCGAGGATTTAAAGTTAATGCGGCTGTAGAATAAAAGTCTGGAGACGATACCAAATGTATTGCCAAAGAGATGAATGCATATATGCATAAGCTCTGGCAAGACAGATGGGACTTAATAGAAAAAGGAAGACCTACGTATTGGTTTACAAGGACGCTAATATTGCTCTGCAACTTAAGTGGTCCCTATCTACTATGTGTGTGATCGGCTCCTGCTACTTTAGGTAAAAAAAGTGATTAATAGTAAGAAATTAATTACGGAAAAAAATTAAATAAATTATATGAATACTTTTTCTAACGAAAAATATTTAAGCTTTTTTTAAATTTGTGTTAATTTACCCTAAACAAAGTGTTTTACAAAAGTTTGACAGTAGGAAAGCAGTGTTAAAATGGAATTTTTCATTACGCGTACACGCGGTCTTATAAACATAACCTCAAAATTGTAACTTTGTTGTTTGATATAAGACATTAATAAGTGCGATAGACAAAAAAAGTGATAATAATTAGGTTAGTGTTAGTGCTAAAACATCAGGTGGTTAAGAAATTCAAGAAATCTGTAAAGCTATATAAGGAAGACCTTATATAAACACTACAAATTTACGGAAGACAAAAAGTTGCCGCTTACTATTAACTAAGTCGATTAACATTAAATATAAATAATATTAAAACATAAGAATTAGTTTATATAAATGCGTGTTTTAAATAATAAAGAGAGTGTAGTAATTGTTATTAGTGATTAAGTGAACAATATATGCAGTTTTTTTGGAAATAGTGATTGATCGTTTATAAACAATCAATGGTAACAAACAAATGGTATGTAAGAAGGCTTAAGTACAAGTATGTACATGAGATATTTATAGAAATTCAGTGTGCCATTGATAATGTCTGGTGGCCAAGTGACCTTCAAAGAATTAAGCTGGCAAAAACCTCTAGGTACGTCTACTGCGCTATGAAGAACTATTTTCATTGTCGAACAATAATTTTACAAACCGATTACCGTTCCATGAACAGGCAACTATCTAAAGGTTGTCCTCAGCGATCCGTAATAGGGCCTGAGCTCTGGAACATGGTATTCGACGAGAACTGTGTTTCTCGCTCGAAATGTTGCCGATGATAATGTGATCCTTATCGGTGCAAATAGTAGAGAACAACTAGAAAGCCGTTCTCGGCCTGCTATAGATATAATCTGTAGTTTCTTGAAGCTACAAAGCTACGAAACAAATACGGTAACAACGAATGATAAACTTGTTACACAACTTGCGCGTGTCACAAGGACGGAATGGCGCTTAAACTAGGCAACTTTGCCGACACTATACAAGGAGGCATTTATGCTAATGGTTGTGTATTGTGCTTCGACATGGTACCACAGGATCAATCTTTCGGATCCTCCATGCAAAGAACTATGTTATTGACGATGACGCGTTGTTGCACAACTGTATCTACAGAAGTGGTGCAGGTGATTTCGAAAACAATTCCTTTAGATTTGGAAATCACTCATGCACTCACTCAAGAACAAATTACGCTAGAACTGAAAAAATCAAATTTCGAGGATTTAAAGTTAATGCGGCTGTAGAATAAAAGTCTGGAGACGATACCAAATGTATTGCCAAAGAGATGAATGCATATATGCATAAGCTCTGGCAAGACAGATGGGACTTAATAGAAAAAGGAAGACTTACGTATTGGTTTACAAGGACGTAAATATTGCTTTGCAACACAAGTGGTCCCTATCTACTATGTGTGTGATTGGCTCCTGCTACTTTAGGTAAAAAAAGTGATTAAAAGTGAGAAATTAATTACGAAAAAAAATTAAATAAATTGTATGAATACTTTTTTTTACGAAAAGTATTTAAGCTTGTTTTAAATTTGTGTTAATTTACCCTAAGCAAAGTGTTTTTACAAAAGTTTGACAGTAGGAAAGCAGTGTTAAAAACGAATTTTTCATTACGCGTACACGCGGTCTTATAAACATAACTTTAAAATTGTAACCCTTTTGTTTGATATAAGACATTAATAAGTGCGATAGAAAAAATAAGTAATAATAATTAGGTTAATGTTAGTGCTAAAACATCAAGTGGTTAAGAAATTTAAGAAATCTGTTAAGCTACATAAGAAAGACCTCTTATAAACACTACAAATATACGGAAGATAAAAGGTTGCCGCCCACTATTAAGTAAGTCGATTAACATTAACTATAAGTAATATTAAAACATAAGAATTTGTTTATATAAATGCGTGTTTCAAATAATAAAGAGAGTGTATTAATTGTTATTAGTGATTAAGTGAACAATATATGCGGTTTTCTTAAAAATAGTGATTGATCGTTCATGAACAGTCAATGGTTACAAACAAATGGTAAGTAAGAAGGCTTAAGTACAAGTATGTAAATGAATTATTTATAGAAATTCAGTTCCTTTTATAATGTCTGGTGGCCAAGTGACCTTCAAAGAATTAGGCCGGCAAAAACCTCTAGGTACGTCTACTGCGCTATGAAGATTTATTTTCATTGTCGAACAATAATTTTACAAACCGATTACCGTTCCATAAAAAGGCAACTATCTAAAGGTTGTCCTCAGCGATCCGTAATAGGGCCTGACCTCTAGAACATGATATTCGACGAAAATTGTGTTTCTCACTCGAAAGGTTGTGTGAACGTATGTTTTGCCGACGATAATGTGATCCTCATCGGTGCAAATAGTAGAGAACAACTAGAAAGCCGTTCTCGACCTGCAATATATAAAATCTGTAGTTTCTTGAAGCTACAAAGCTACGAAACAAATACGGTAACAACAAATGATAAACTTGTAACACACTTTGCGCGTGTCACAAGGACGGAATGGAGCTTAAATTCGGCAACTATGCCGACACTATACAAAGGGGAATTTATGTTAATGGTTGTGTATTGTGCTTCGGCATGGTTCCACAGGATCAATCTTCCGGATCCTCTATGCAAAGAACTATGTTATTGACGATGACGCGTTGTTGCAGAACTGTATCTACAGAAGTGGTGCAGGTGATATCGGGGACATTTCCTTTAGATTTAAAAATCACTCATGCACTCACTCAAGTACAAATTACGCTAGAACTGAAAAATCAAATTTTGATGATTTAAAGTTAATGCGACAAATATCGAGGATTAAAAGTTAATGCGACTGTAATTAAATAAATTAAATAAATTATATGAATACTTTTTCTAAGGAAAAGTATTTAAGTTTGTTTTAAATTTGTGTTAATTTACCCTAAACAAAGTGTTTTTACAAAAGTTTTACAGTTGGAAACCAGTGTTAAAAACGAATTTTTCATTACGCGTACACGCGGTCTTATAAAAATAACTTCAAAATTGTAACTTTGTTGTCTGATATAAGACATTAATAAGTGCGATAGACAAAAAAAAATGATAATAATTAGGTTAGTGTTAGTGCTAAAACATCAAGTGGTTAAGAAATTCAAGATATCTGTAGAGCTATATAAGGAAGACCTCATATAAACACTACAAATATACGGAAGACAAAAGATTGCTGCCCACTATTAAGTAGGTCGATTAACATTAACTATAAATAATATTAAAACATAAGAATTAGTTTATATAAATGCGTGTTTCAAATAATAAAGAGAGTGTATTAGTTGTTATAAGTGATTAAGTGAACAATATATGCGGTTTTCTTGGAAATAGTAATTGATCGTTCATGAACAATCAATGGTAACAAACAAATGGTAAGTAAGTAGGCTTAAGTACAAGTATGTACATTAGATATTTATTGAAATTCAGTGCGCCTTTGATAATGTCTGGTGGCCAAGTGACCTTCAAAGAATTAGGCCGGCAAAAACCTCTAGATACGTCTACTGCGCTATGAAGAACTATTTTCATTGTCAAACAATAATTTTACTAACCGATTACCGTTCCATAAAAAGGCAACTATCTAAAGGTTGTCCTCAGCCATCCGTAATGGGGCCTGAGCTTTGGAACATGGTATTCGACGAGAACTGTGTTTCTCACTCGAAAGGTTATGTAAGCGTATGTTTTGCCGACGATAATGTGATCCTTATCGGTGCAAATAGTAAAGAACAACTAGAAAGTTGTTCTCGACCTGCTATAGATAAAAGCTGTAGTTTCTTGAAGCTACAAAGCTACGAAACAAATACGGTAACAACAAATGATAAACTTGTAACACACCTTGCGCGTGTCACAAGGACGGAATGAAACTTAAATTCGGCAACTATGCCGACACTATACAGGAAGGAATTTATGCTAATGGTTGTGTATTGTGCTTCGGCATGGTTCCACAGGATCAATCTTCCGGATCCTCCATGCAAAAAACTATGTTATTGAAGATGACGCGTTGTTGCAGAACTGTATCTACAGAAGTGGTGCAGTTGATATCGGGGACAATTCCTTTAGATTTAAAAATAACTCATGCACTCACGTAAGTACAAATTACGCTAGAACTGAAAAAATCAAATTTTGATGATTTAAAGTTAATGCGACAAATTTTGAGGTTTTAAAGTTAATGCGGCTGTAGAATAAAAGTCTAGAGACTATACCAAATGTATTGCAAAAGAGATGCATGCATATATGCATAAGCTCTGGCAAGACAGATGAGACTTAATAGAAATAGGAAGACCTACGTATTGGTTTACAAGGACGTTAATATTGCTTTGCAACACAAGTAGTCCCTATCTACTACGTGTGTGATCGGCTCCTGCTAATTTAGGTGAAAAAAGTGAATAAAAGTGAGAAATTAATTAAGGAGAAAAATTAAATAAATTATATGAATACTTTTTCTAACGAAAAGTATTTAAGTTTGTTTTAAATTTGTGTTAATTTACTCTAAACAAAGTGTTTTTACAAAAGTTTGACAGTTGGAAAGCAGTGTTAAAAACGAATTTTTCATTACGCGTACACGCGGTCTTATAAACATTACCTTAAAATTGTAACTTTGTTGTTTGATATAAGACATTATTAAGTGCGATGGACAAAAAAATTGATAATAATTAGGTTAGTGTTAGTGCTTAAACATAAAGTGGTTAAGAAATTCAAGATATCTGTAGAGCTATATAAGGAAGACCTTATATAAACACTACAAATATACGGAAGACAAAAGGTTGCCGCCCACTATTAAGTAAGTCGATTAACATTAACTATATATAATATTAAAACATAAGAATTAGGTTATATAAATGCGTGTTTCAAATAATAAAGATAGTGTATTAATTGTAATAAGTGATTAAGTGAACAATATATGCGGTTTTCTTGAAAATAGTGATTGATCGTTTATGAACAATCAAAGGTAACAAACAAATTGTAAGTAAGTAGGCATAAGTACAAGTATGTACATGAGATATTTATAGAAATTCAGTGTGTCTTTGATAATGTTTAGTGGCCAAGTGACTTTCAAAGAATTAGGCCGGCAAAAACGTCTAGGTACGTCTACTGCGCTATGGAGAACTATTTTCATTGTCGAACATTAATTTTACAAACCAATTACCGTTTTATAAAAAGGCAACTATCTAAAGGTTGTCCTTAGCAATCCGTAATAAGGCCTGAGCTCTGGAACATGGTATTCGACGAGAACTGTGTTTCTCACTCGAACGGTTGTGTAAACGTATGTTTTGCCGACGATAATGTGATCCTTATCGGTGCAAATAGTAGAGAACAACTAGAAAGCCGTTCTCAAACTGCTATAGATAAAAGCTGTAGATTCTTGAAGCTACAAAGCTACGAAACAAATTCGGTAACAACGAATGATAAACTTGTAACACACCTTGCGCGCGTCACAAGTACGAAATAGAGCTTAAACTCGGCAACTATGCCGACACTATACAACGGGGCATGTATGTCAATGGTTGTGTATTGTGCTTCGGCATGGTACAACAGGATCAATCTTCCGGATCCTCCATGCAAGGAACTATGTTATTAACGATGACGCGTTGTTACAGAACTGTATCAGAAACAATATATGCGGTTTTCTTGGAAATAGTAATTGGTCGTTCATGAACAATCAATGGTAACAAACAAATGGTAAGTAAGTAGGCTTAAGTACAAGTATGTACATTAGATATTTATAGAAATTCAGTGTGCTTTTGATAATGTCTGGTGGCCAAGTGACCCTCAAAGAATTAGGCCGGCAAAAACCTCTAGATACGTCTACTGCGCTATGAAGAACTATTTTCATTGTCGAACAATAATCTTACAAACCGATTACCGTTCCATGAAAAGGCAACTATCTAAAGGTTGTCCTCAGCCAATTGTAATGGGGCCTGAGCTTTGGAACATGGTATTCGACGAGAACTGTGTTTCTCACTCGAAAGGTTATGTAAACGTATGTTTTGCCGACGATAATGTGATCCTTATCGGTGCAAATAGTAGAGAACAACTAGAAAGTTGTTCTCGACCTGCTATAGATAAAATCTGTAGTTTCTTAAAGCTACAAAGCTACGAAACAAATACGGTAACAACATATGATAAACTTGTAACACACCTTGCGCGTGTCACAAGAACGGAATAAAGCTTAAATTTGGCAACTATGTTGACACTATACATGAAGGAATTTATGCCAATGGTTGTGTATTGTGCTTCGGCATGGTTCCACAGGATCAATCTTCCGGATCCTCCATGCAAAGAACTATGTTATTGACGATGACGCGTTGTTGCAGAACTGTATCTACAGAAGTGGTGCAGGTGATATCGGGGACAATTTCTTTAGATTTAAAAATAACTCATGCACTCACTCAAGTACAAATTACGCTAGAACTGAAAAAATAAAATTTTAATGATTTAAAGTTAATGCGACACATTTTGAGGATTTAAAGTTATTGCGGCTGTAGGATAAAAGTCTGGAGACGATACTAAATGTATTGCAAAAGAGACGAATGCATATATGCATAAGCTCTGGCAAGACAGATGGGACTTAATAAAAATAGGAAGACCTACGTATTGGTTTACAAGGACGTTAATATTGCTTTGCAACACAAGTGGTCCCTATCTACTACGTGTGTGATCGGCTCCTGCTACTTTAGGTGAAAAAAGTGATTAAAAGTGAGAAATTAATTACCGAGAAAAAATAAATAAATTATTTGAATACTTTTTCTAGCGAAAAGTATTTAAGTTTGTTTTAAATTTGTGTTAATTTAAACTAAACAAAGTGTTTTTACAAAAGTTTGACAGTTGGAAAGCAGTGTTGAAAACGAATTTCTCATTACGCGTACACATGGTTTTATAAACATAACCTTAAAATTGTAACTTTGTTGTTTGATATAAGACATTAATAAGTACGATAGACAAAAAAAGTGATAATAATTGGGTTAGTGTTAGTGCTAAAACATCAAGTGGTTAGGAAATTCAAGAAATCTGTAGAGCCATATAAGGAAGACCTAATATAAACACTACAAATATACGGAAGACAAAAGGCTGCCGCCCACTATTAAGTAAGTCGATTAACATTAACTATAAATAATATTAAAACATAAGAATTAGTTTATATAAATGCGTGTTTCAAATAATAAAGAGAGTTATATATGCGGTTTTCAAGGAAATAGTGATTTATCGTTCATGAACAATCAATGGTAACAAACAAATGGTAAGTAAGTAGGCTTAAGTACAAGTATGTACATGAGATATTTATAGAAATTTAGTGTGCCTTTGATAATGTTTAGTGGTTAAGTGACCTTCAAAGAATTAGGCCAACAAAAACGTCTAGGTACGTCTACTGCGCTATGGAAAACTATTTTCATTGTCGAATATTAATTTTAGAAACCAATTACCGTTTTATAAAAAGGCAACTATCTAAAGGTTGTCCTTAGCAATCCGTAATGAGGCCTGAGCTCTGGAACATGGTATTCGACGAGAACTGTGTTTCTCACTCGAAAGGTTGTGTAAACGTATGTTTTGCCGACGATAATGTAATCCTTATCGGTGCAAATAGTAGAGAACAACTAGAAAGCCGTTCTCAAACTGCTATAGATAAAAGGTTTAGTTTCTTGAAGCTACAAAGCTACGAAACAAATACGGTAACAACGAATGATAAACTTGTAACACACCTTGCGCGTGTCACAAGTACGAAATAGAGCTTAAACTCGGCAACTATGCCAACACTATACAACAAGCATGTATGGCAATGGTTGTGTATTGTGCTTCGGCATGGTACTACAGGATCAATCTTCCGGATCCTCCATGCAAAGAACTATGTAATTAACGATGACGCGTTGTTGCAGAACTGTATCTACAGAAGTGGTGCAGGTGATAACGAAGACAATTCCTTTAGATTTAAAAATCACTCATGCACTAACTCAAGTACAAATTACGCTAGAACTGAAAAAATTAAATTTTGATGATTTAAAGTTAATGCGACAAATTTCGAGGATTTAAAGTTAACGCGACTGTAGGATAAAAGTCTGGAGACGATACCAAATGCATTGCCAAAGAGATGAATGCATATATGCATAAGCTCTGGCGAAACAGATGGGACTTAATAGAAAATGGAAGACCTACGTATTGGTTTACAAGGACGTTAATATTGCTTTGCAACACAAGTGGTCCCTATCTACTACGTGTGTGATCGGCTCCTGCTACTTTAGGTGAAAAAAGTGATTAAAAGTAAGAAATTTATTACGGAGAAAAATTAAAAAAATTATATGAATACTTTTTCTAACGAAAAGTATTTAAGATTGTTTTAAATTTGTGTTAATTTAAACTAAACAAAGTGTTTTTACAAAAGTTTGACAGTTGGAAAGCAGTGGTAAAAACGAATTTCTCATTACGCGTACACATGGTCTTATAAACATAACCTTAAAATTGTAACTTTGTTGTTTGATATAAGACATTAATAAGTACGATATACAAAAAAAGTGATAATAATTGGGTTAGTGTTAGTGCTAAAACATTAAGTGGTTAAGAAATTCAAGAAATCTGTAGAGCTATATAAGAAAGACCTCTTATAAACACTACAAATATACGGAAGACAAAAGGTTGCCGCCCACTATTAAGTAAGTCGATTAACATTAACTATAAATAATATTAAAACATAAGAATTAGTTTATATAAATGCGTGTTTCAAATGATAAAGAGAATGTATTAATTGATATAAGTGATTAACTGAACAATATATGCGGTTTTCTTGGAGATAGTGATTGATCGTTCATGAACAATCAATGGTAACAAACAAATGGTAAGTAAGTAGGCTTAAGTACAAGTATGTACATGAAATATTTATAGAAATTCAGTGTGCCATTGATAATGTCTGGTGGCAAAGTGACCTTCAAAGAATTAGGCCGGCAAAAACGTCTAGGTACGTCGACTGCGCTATAAAGAACTAATTTCATTGTCGAACATTAATTTTAAAAACCGATTACCGTTCCATGAAAAGGCAACTGTCTAAAGTTGTCCTTAGCGATCCGTAATGGGGCCTGAGCTCTGGAACATGGTATTCGACGAAAACTGTGTTTCTTACTCGAAAGGTTGTGTAAACGTATGCTTTTTTGACGATAATGTGATCCTTATCGGTGCAAATAGTAGAAAACAACTAGAAAGCCGTTTTTGACCTGCTATAGATAAAGTCTGTAGTTTCTTAGAGCTACAAAGCTACGAAACAAATACGGTAACAACGAATGGTAAACTTGTAACACACCTTGCGCGTGTCACAAGGACGGAATGGAGCTTAAACTCGGCAACTATGCCGACACTATACAAGAAGGCATTTATGCCAATGGTTGTGTATTGTGCTTCGGCATGGTACCACAGGATCAATATTCCGAAACCTCCATGCAAAGAACTATATTATTGACGATGACGCGGTGTTGTAGAACTGTATCTACAGAAGTGGTGCAGGTGATTTCGGGGACAATTCCTTTTGATTTAAAAATCACTTATGCACTCACTCAAGTACAAGTTACGCTAAAACTAAAAAAATTAAATTTCGAGGATTTAAAGTTAATGCGGCTGTAGGATAAAAGTCTGGAGACGATACCAAATGTATTGCCAAAGAGATGAATTCATATATGCATAAGCTCTGGCAAGACAGATGGGACTTAAGAGAAAAAGGAAGACCTACGTATTGGTTTACAAGAACGTTAATATTGCTTTGCAACACAAGTGGTCCCTATTAACTACGTGTGTGATCGGCTCCTGCTTCTTTAGGTGAAGAAAGTGATTAAAAGTGAGAAATTAATTACGGAAAAAAATTAAATAAATTATATGAATACTTTTTCTAACGAAAAGTATTTAAGTTTGTTTTAAATTTGTGTTAATTTACCCTAAACAAAGTGTTTTTACAAAAGTTTAACAGTTGGAAAGCAGTGTTAAAAACGAATTTTTCATTACGCGTACACGCGGTCTTATAAACATAACCTCAAAATTGTAACTTTGTTGTTTGATATAAGACATTAATAAGTGCGATAGACAAAAAAAGTGATAATAATTAGGTTAGTGTTAGTGCTAAAACATCAAGTGGTTAAGAAATTCAAGAAATCTGTAGAGCTATATAAGAAAGACCTTATATAAACACTACAAATATACGGAAGACAAAAGCCGCCTACAATCAAGTAAGTCGATTAACATTCACTATAAATAATATTAAAACATAAGAATTAGTTTATATAAATGCGTGTTTCAAATAATAAAGAGAGTGTATTAATTGATATAAGTGATTAGGTAAACAATATATGCGGTTTTCTTGGAAATAGTGATTGATCGTTCATGAACAATCAATGGTAACAAACAAATAGTAAGTAAGTAGGTTTAAGTACAAGTATGTACATAAGATATTTATAGAAATTTAGTGTGCCTTTGATAATGTCTAGTGGCCAAGTGACAAAAACCTTTAGGTACGTCTACAAAGCTATGGAGAACTATGTTCATTGTCGAACATTAATTTTACAAATCGATTACCGTTCCATGAAATGGCAACTATCTAAAGGTTGTCCTCAGCGATCCGTAATAGTGCCTGAGCTCTGGAACATGGTATCCGAGGAGAACTGTGTTTCTCACTCGAAAGGTTATGTAAACGTATGTTTTGCCGACGATAATGTGATCCTTATCGGTGCAAATAGTAAAGAACAACTAGAAAGTTGTTCTCGACCTGCTATAGATAAAATCTGTAGTTTCTTGAAGCTACAAAGCTACGAAACAAATACGGTAACAACATATAATAAACTTGTAACACACCTTGCGCGTGTCACAAGTACGAAATAGAGCTTAAACTCGGCAACTATGCCGACACTATACAACGGGGCATGTATGTCAATGGTTGTGTATTGTGCTTCGGCATGGTACTACAGGATCAATCCTTCGGATCCTCCATGCAAGGAACTATGTTATTAACGATGACGCGAGTTAACTATACCCTAATTACTACATCATCATTATTGCATCATATTACACAATAGATAAAGTAAACTGTTACTATTTAAAATATAAATATTATTCACGAAATATATTTATATTTTAAAACACACGACAGCAACTAATAGTCATCAACTATTAGATGTCACCTTTGAAAGATAAAGTAAACTGTTGCTATTTAAAATATAAATATTATTCACGAAATATACTTTCTGTGAAAAACACACGACAACAACTAATAGTCATCAACTATAAGATGTCACCTTTGAATACATACGTATAAAAGTAATAGATGTCACCTTAGAACATCAATAAGAAAACAGTATATAATCGGTATGAACTTAAGAAGAGGGGATGAGTCTTATTAGAACTCTGACAACAGAACTCGGCTACTCTGTTACAACAAACTATTTAACCATTGTATTATTGTTATAATCAAATAAATAATTTGTATTCAAAATTAATTAAGTATTTTTTTTTTGTTAAGTATCGCTCCCAAAACTTAACTGGCGCAGTCGGTAGGATAACTCACTAGCCACCGTGACTAGTAAAAACGAAGTTTTTGAAAGCAGTTATTCCTAAAAAGAACCGAAAAGTGACACTAACTTGTACATACAACAGAACCAAGTTAGGAGTACCGAGTTAAACACTGTATATACAACAGAACCAGTGTCCGCAAACTACTGTATATACATCAGAACCAGTAGAACAGAAAAAACAAAAGTGAAAACAAAAGTGAAAAAGAAAAACCAACTCTGCAACATACCGAACCAGAGCAGCCACAGGCACATCAGCAGTACGAGACTCCTGAGACCTACAAGAATGAGACTACTCATCGCAGTAACTCTAATGTAAGTCACTTTTTGAATTTTAACAATTATCTTGCTTTTATCTATCCTATTCCCAAATATTTAATATATGAGTGAAAGTGATAACACCAGTGATTCTTCGAGTGATTACACCAATTTCGACTCTGATCAATTTGACAGTGAATTATCATTTCAATTCGAAAAATTAAATATAAAAACAGACAATATGCCTAATCTCACGGCTGAACAAATTCTAGCTGAGGCTATGAACAGAATTCAGGAATTAGAAACGAGACTATCGGCGTTACAACAACGGACTCCTGTAGAACAAGTCCAAATACCGCGACATGAATTAGTTCATCCATTCAGAATGGACAATTCATTTTTTGTAAATATCAAACGTTACAATGGAAATACGGCACAATTATCCGACTTCTTAAAACAAGTAGGAACTATTGTTGAAATTTACGAGGATGCACCCCCAACAATTCAAAAGTATATTGTTGAAACAATAATATCGAAATTAGAAGACAGTGCAGCTTACGTCACAGCTGGACGAAATATACAATCATGGGAAGAATTAAAAACTATCCTAAAAGAAAACTTTGGTGACCAGCGAAACGAGACAACTCTAGTTTGTGAAATCGGGTTACTAGAGCAACAGTTGGAAGAAACTCCACAGGACTTTTATAACAAATGTGTCCACCACAAAGCCGCACTATTATCACATAGTCAAGAAAATGACGACGAAAGTGCGTATGAAGCCAAATATAAATTGTATACAGATGTTATTCTTGTACAATTTACGAAAGGTCTAAGAGGTACCATAGGAGACAATATCAGAGCAAGAATGCCATCAACATTGGAAAAAGCATGGTCATTTGTTATCGAAGAACAAAATGTCAGGTATGCTCGAACTAGAATGGGAAATAAGAAAAATCGTAATCCAATGAGAACGGCGAGAACACCTGAAAACAGTTTCCCTACTAAACAACAATATAAACCTATGCAAGTACAGCATAAACCATTTGTACCTCAACAACAACAGCAGCAACAAGTGCCCAAATTTGTGTCTCAAAATGTGCCAAAGCAGGCATTTGGTAATAAAAACACAAATAAACCTTTTAACAGTTGGAGCCAAACAACACCTATGCAGAAACCACAGTTTCCTGCACCAATGACTAAACCACCCATGCCAAGACCACAGCAGTTTCCACAACAGAATACCCAAAGATGGTATGAACCAATGGAAACATCACAAATGACACGAATAAATCACTTGGAATATCAAGTGAAAAATGAAAATGAACCCCAATATGACAAACCACAAGAATGTGAGGAAAATTATGAAAATCAAGAGGAAATTGAACAACCATCTAATGAAAATTACGAAGAAGAAGAGGATTTTCAGGAAGGTGCCTCGGATTAGAAAATATTAAATTAAACACTAATAAAAATGCACCTTTACCTTTTATATATATCGACGAATTAAAAGCTAAGTTTCTAATTGATACAGGATCATCAAGAACCTTAATAAAACCATCTCTTGCTTTTAAATATTATAATAAATATGTAAAAGATGATGAATTTTCAATCACTACACCACATCAAACTACCAACCATAAATATACGGCAACAATCCCACTATTTCCTACTTTCAAAGAAAACCAATATCACAAAATATGTTTGTTTGACTTTGACAAGAAATTCCACGGTTTAATAGGCGTTGACTTAATTAAACAACTAAAAGGAAAAATTGATTTTGAAAATAATATACTAAAAACACCGAAAACAAATATTAAAATATATATGGACAATGAAGAATTTATTAAATTAAACACATTAAAAATAAAAAATGAACATCTTAATGAAGAAGAATCAAGAAATCTATATAAATTATTAAATTCATACAAAGACTTATTTCCGGCAGAAAATGAATTACTATCTTTTACTAAGGTAACTAAACATCATATTAGAACAAAAGATGATGAACCCATCTATGTAAAAAACTACCCTTATCTAGAAGTACATAGAAAAGAAGTTACACGACAGATAGAAAATATGAAAAATCAAGGAATAATTAGAAACAGTCAATCACCATATAACTGTCCTATTATAATAGTCCCAAAGAAAATGGACAACAGTGGAAAAGCGAAAATAAGAATTGTTAACGATTATAGAAAACTAAACCATAAAACAATTGAAGATAAATTCCCGATACCTAATATAGACGGAGTACTTAGTAAAATAGGTAATTCAAATTACTTTACAACCTTAGATTTACACAGTGGATTTCTACAAATAGAAATGCATTCTGACAGTGTAGAGAAAACCGCTTTCTCTACAGAAACAGGACACTATGAATACCTAAGAATGCCCTTTGGTTTAAAAAATGCTCCGGCGACTTTCCAGAGAACAATGAACCACGTCTTAGATGGACTAGTAAATAATATTTGCCTAGTGTATCTTGATGATATAATTATTTTTGGAACATCTCTACAAGAACATTTAGAAAACTTAAGGCATGTGTAAAATCGATTAAGAGATGCTAAATTAAAAATTCAAATAGATAAATGTGAATTCTTAAAGAAAGAAACAGAATTCTTAGGACATATTGTAACATCAAATGGCTTGAAACCAAACCCTAATAAACTAGAAGCTATTAAGAAATTTCCTATGCCTATTACACCTAAAGACATAAAAAGTTTTCTTGGACTGTCCGGATACTATAGAAAATTTATAAAAGATTATGCGAAAATAGCTAAGCCATTAACCCTATGTCTCAAGAAAGGACATAAAAATCTATATACACCTGAATACCACCAAGCATTCAATGTTTTAAAAGAAACCCTAATAAACGCACCAATATTGATACGACCTAACTATGATAAACAATTTATTCTAACGACAGATGCGTCAAACATAGCAATCGGAGCAGTATTATCTCAGAAGGAAAATAATAACGACAAGCCTATAGCATATGCTTCTCGAACTCTCAATGAAGCTGAAAATAAATATTCAACAATCGAAAAAGAACTCTTAGCGATTGTATGGGCAACAGGATACTTCAGACATCATTTATATGGAAGAAAATTTAAATTGATAACTGATCACATACCTCTTGTATGGCTTAAAGACACTAAGAACGTCTCTTCAAAATTAACAAGATACCAAATCAAGTTACTAGACTATGACTATGAGATTGAATACAAACCAGGACAACAAAATAAAGTAGCAGACGCTTTATCAAGAGTCAGAATAAATGTTTTCCCTAAATCTGAAAAACCAGATGAAACCAGTTCACTCTTTAATAACCCAGATGTGACTATGGAGGATCTTCAATTTCTTGACGAAATACCCGACATAGAAGTTATACAAAATAACCCGGAACAACAACAAGAAATACCAGAACAAATAATTGATCTAACGTCTGAAGAAAATACTATTGATCAAATACCGGAAGAAAGATCAATGAAAACACCACCAATAAGAGGAAGTTCAACTGTCTCTAACGCAACAATTCATTCACAACAAGAAAGCGATGAAGGAATACCTATATGTGAAAAATTATTAGAATCACATCTACATCAGATACTTATAACATATACTTTTAAAGAACCACCTAAAACAATATTAATAAAAAGAGATACACAACAAATTTTTAAAATATCAGTAAAATATAAAAATAAAGACCAATTAATACAAGAACTTAAAAAATTAAATCCTAAAGAAAAATATTACGTACAAACTGCAGAAGACATATACAGAAACCTTATTATAGTTCGAAAGGAATATTTTCCAACGTTAAAACTCTACAGGTGTATGAAAAACGTTAAATACGTTAAAGACTTACAACAAAGAGAAAATTTAATACACGAATATCATACGGATATAACGAATCATAGAGGAATACCCGATTTAATCAAGAGATTAAAAGAAAAATATTTTTGGACTACCATAGAAAAAGAAATAAAAATATATGTGGACAATTGCAGATTATGCAAATCTAACAAATATGAGCGACACCCTACCCAAACTCATTTGAACATCACTGAGACTCCAAATAGACCTTTTCAACTAATACACATTGATACATTTGTTATTGAAAGAAAAGAATATTTAACAATGATAGATCCCTTTAGCAAATATGCTATAATAAAAAACATACTAGGTAAAAATAGTATAGAAATTGTAAACAAATTGATAGAAATACTATCCACAATACCAATACCTCAAACAATAATTATGGATCAAGGATCAGAATTCATAAATCTTGGAGTAAAAGAACTATTGGCTACACATAAAATAAATACACATTTCACTACAGCAGGACATCACACCGGAAATAGTCCTGTAGAAAGACTACATAGCACACTGATTGAACATTATAGAATAATCAAAGAAACTAATGATACTATCTCACCAGTGGAAATAATGAATAAATGTGTATTAGCCTATAACCATACCATACATTCAACTACTGGTATGACTCCTTTAAGTGTATTATACGGATCAAACACACGCAACATATTTGATCTAGAAATAGAAAAGGAAATTACCCAGGACAAGATAAAAGATCATCTTGACAGCCTAGAGAGAATATACGACAAAATACACGAAGAAAACATTCACAAGAAAAATGTTACTATTAACAGAATTAACGACAAAATAAAAGCTACTATATTTAATATAGGAGATTTAGTTTACATAAACAAAAATCTAAGAAATAAAGCAGATCCAATTAAAAAAGGACAATATGTAATTCAACAAATAAATAAACAAACAAACGTTATGAATTTAAAACATATACAAACAGGAAAACTTATAGCAAAACATGCAAAGGAAGTTACTAAAATAAAACACCCTTTAATCTCAGAGGTTGGACCATCGGGGCAACAGGAGACGTAATACAGAAAATTACTGACAATCCCGGACTATATCCAGTACAACTAGGAATAGCAACCAACATAAAAACATATTGGAAACTCATAAAAGTCATAAACTACGCACCTTTGATTGAAAAAAGTAAAAACATAAATCTACAAGCAGAAACATTTTTACAAAAATATACATTAAAAATTGATAAAACACCATATAAAATATATCAAACTACTGTTAATGAAAATACTAAACGAATAGAACAAATTGTTAATGAAATATTTACTACACCTATTAATCGCATTAAAAGATCAATAGAACCACTAGGAAATATAATTAAAATTATATCAGGAAACCTAGATGCCGAAGATGGTAGAAGATATGACAATGCTATAAAACAAATGCAATTAAATACAAATGCACAAAACAAGAACATAAATCAACTAACATCATTAATGGAAAAAGCCGGAGAAAAACATCAACGTGCTATAAAAAATATTAATAAAAATCAAATACATATGGAGAAAATAATAAATCAATTACTGGAATCAAAACGACAGATCGCTACTCAGTTTGATCGAGTAAATAAAGAAGATGAAATAAAATCTATATTTGAACAAATAATAATGCTTCAACAATCTATCATCAACGAATTTAATACAATAGAAGAAGCAGTAACATTTCTAAGAATTGAGACTTTCCATCCTGCTATTTGCTCTCCAGAAGAACTAAGAAAAGAAATTAATTTGATACAACGAAGAATAACAGATAAATATGTAATACCCTATTCAGACGAATTGAGTAAACTAGATAAATTAATCCAAGCTGATGCATACATCACTAATTATGAAATAAAAATGATAATTAAAATACCTTTGATAACCAATCAAAAATACCAATATTTCCACCTCTATTCAGTTCCTATGAAATATAAAAATCAACCCCATTTCCAATTGCTTATCCCTTCCGCAAGATACTTGTTATTATCAGAAACAGACTATCTTCAATGCGATAAGAAATGCCGACAAATAACAACGGAGGAATTCATATGCAACATAGAAGAAAAGAAATGGATAGACCACACACCCTGTGAAGTACAGCTTGTAAGACAACTGGAAAACCCTACATGTGATGTACATACCTTCGTAAACTACACTGAAGCTATTCAAGCCATCAATGAAAACTCATGGATATTATCTAGCCCCAAACAGATTAAAACTACCTTAAAAAGTCAAGATACATCATCAATCTTTGTACTAGAAGGAAGTTACTTAATAACTTTGCCCAATAAATGTCAATTAATTAATGAACATTTTGAATTAATTCCACAAATAAATAATTTAAAAACAACAATTAAGGTAAAAACTGCAATGTTAAAATACAATTTTAACACTACTCAAAAACTTCCAATACAACATTTAAATTTAAAGCACGTAAACCTTGACGACTTTAAATCTATATCTAATCAATATAATAAATTACCCATACTAACCAATATAGATATAAAACATAAAATACATACCAATACTAATACTATTGTAATAATTTTAATCATTATTATAATTATATGTATACTAGTATATAAGCTATATTTAAAGAAAAAGAAAAATCAAATATTGAAAGAAATCAATAAAACAGAGGTAATACAATTGTAAGAAAATTAACTCCAAAGATAATTTTCTATCTAGGTTAGGAGGAGTTAACTATACCCTAATTACTACATCATCATTATTGCATCATATTACACAATAGATAAAGTAAACTGTTACTATTTAAAATATAAATATTATTCACGAAATATATTTATATTTTAAAACACACGACAGCAACTAATAGTCATCAACTATTAGATGTCACCTTTGAAAGATAAAGTAAACTGTTACTATTTAAAATATAAATATTATTCACGAAATATACTTCCTGTGAAAAACACACGACAACAACTAATAGTCATCAACTATAAGATGTCACCTTTGAATACATACGTATAAAAGTAATAGATGTCACCTTGGAACATCAATAAGAAAACAGTATATAAACGGTATGAACTAAAGAAGAGGGGATGAGTCTTATTAGAACTCTGACAACAGAACTCGGCTACTCTGTTACAACAAACTATTTAACCATTGTATTATTGTTATAATCAAATAAATAATTTGTATTCAAAATAAATTAAGTATTTTTTTTGTGTTAAGTATCGCTCCCAAAACTTAACTGGCGCAGTCGGTAGGATAACTCACTAGCCACCGTGACTAGTAAAAACGAAGTTTTTGAAAGCAGTTATTCCTAAAAAGAACCGAAAAGTGACACTAACTTGTACATACAACAGAACCAAGTTAGGAGTACCGAGTTAAACACTGTATATACAACAGAACCAGTGTCCGCAAACTACTGTATATACATCAGAACCAGTAGAACAGAAAAAACAAAAGTGAAAACAAAAGTGAAAACAAAAGTGAAAAAAAAAAATAAAACAAAAGTGAAAAAGAAAAACCAACTCTGCAACATACCAAACCAAAGCAGCCACAGGCACATCAGCAGTACGAGACTCCTGAGACCTACAAGAATGAGACTACTCATCGCAGTAACTCTAATGTAAGTCAGTTTTTAAATTTTAACAATTATCTTGCTATTATCTATCCTATTCCCAAATATTTAATATATGAGTGAAAGTGATAACACCAGTGATTCTTCGAGTGATTACACCAATTTCGACTCTGATCAATTTGACAGTGAATTATCATTTCAATTCGAAAAATTAAATATAAAAACAGACAATATGCCTAATCTCACGGCTGAACAAATTCTAGCTGAGGCTATGAACAGAATTCAGGAATTAGAAACGAGACTATCGGCGTTACAACAACGGACTCCTGTAGAACAAGTCCAAATACCGCGACATGAATTAGTTCATCCATTCAGAATGGACAATTCATTTTTCGTAAATATCAAACGTTACAATGGAAATACGGCACAATTATCCGACTTCTTAAAACAAGTAGGAACTATTGTTGAAATTTACGAGGATGCACCCCCAACAATTCAAAAGTATATTGTTGAAACAATAATATCGAAATTAGAAGACAGTGCAGCTTACGTAACAGCTGGACGAAATATACAATCATGGGAAGAATTAAAAACTATCCTAAAAGAAAACTTTGGTGACCAGCGAAACGAGACAACTCTAGTTTGTGAAATCGGGTTACTAGAGCAACAGTTGGAAGAAACTCCACAGGACTTTTATAACAAATGTGTCCACCACAAAGCCGCACTATTATCACATAGTCAAGAAAATGACGACGAAAGTGCGTATGAAGCCAAATATAAATTGTATACAGATGTTATTCTTGTACAATTTACGAAAGGTCTAAGAGGTACCATAGGAGACAATATCAGAGCAAGAATGCCATCAACATTGGAAAAAGCATGGTCATTTGTTATCGAAGAACAAAATGTCAGGTATGCTCGAACTAGAATGGGAAATAAGAAAAATCGTAATCCATTGAGAACGGCGAGAACACCTGAAAACAGTTTCCCTACTAAACAACAATATAAACCTATGCAAGTACAGCATAAACCATTTGTATCTCAACAACAACAGCAGCAACAAGTGCCCAAATTTGTGTCTCAAAATGTGCCAAAGCAGGCATTTGGTAATTAAAACACAAATAAACCTTTTAACAATTGGAGGCAAACAACACCTATGCAGAAACCACAGTTTCCTGCACCAATGACTAAACCACCCATGCCAAGACCACAGCAGTTTCCACAACAGAATACCCAAAGATGGTATGAACCAATGGAAACATCACAAATGACACGAATAAATCACTTGGAATATCAAGTGAAAAATGAAAATGAACCCCAATATGACAAACCACAAGAATGTGAGGAAAATTATGAAAATCAAGAGGAAATTGAACAACAATCTAATGAAAATTACGAAGAAGAAGAGGATTTTCAGGAAGGTGCCTCGGATTAGAAAATATTAAATTAAACACTAATAAAAATGCACCTTTACCTTTTATATATATCGACGAATTAAAAGCTAAGTTTCTAATTGATACAGGATCATCAAGAACCTTAATAAAACCATCTCTTGCTTTTAAATATTATAATAAATATGTAAAAGATGATTAATTTTCAATCACTACACCACATCAAACTACCAACCATAAATATACGGCAACAATCCCACTATTTCCTACTTTCAAAGAAAACCAATATCACAAAATATATTTGTTTGACTTTGACAAGAAATTCCACGGTTTAATAGGCGTTGACTTAATTAAACAACTAACAGGAAAAATTGATTTTGAAAATAATATACTAAAAACACCGAAAACAAATATTAAAATATTTATGGACAATGAAGAATTTATTAAATTAAATACATTAAAAATAAAAAATGAACATCTTAATGAAGAAGAATCAAGAAATCTATATAAATTAATAAATTCATACAAAGACTTATTTCCGGCAGAAAATGAATTACTATCTTTTACTAAGGTAACTAAACATCATATTAGAACAAAAAATGATGAACCCATCTATGTAAAAAACTACCCTTATCCAGAAATACATAGAAAAGAAGTTACACGACAGATAGAAAATATGAAAAATCAAGGAATAATTAGAAACAGTCAATCACCATATAACTGTCCTATTATAATAGTCCCAAAGAAAATGGACAACAGTGGAAAAGCGAAAATAAGAATTGTTAACGATTATAGAAAACTAAACCATAAAACAATTGAAGATAAATTCCCGATACCTAATATAGACGGAGTACTTAGTAAAATAGGTAATTCAAATTACTTTACAACCTTAGATTTACACAGTGGATTTCTACAAATAGAAATGCATTCTGACAGTGTAGAAAAAACCGCTTTCTCTACAGAAACAGGACACTATGAATACCTTAGAATGCCCTTTGGTTTAAAAAATGCTCCGGCGACTTTCCAGAGAACAATGAACCACGTCTTAGATGGACTAGTAAATAATATTTGCCTAGTGTATCTTGATGATATAATTATTTTTGGAACATCTCTACAAGAACATTTAGAAAACTAAAGGCATGTGTTAAATCGATTAAGAGATGCTAAGTTAAAAATTCAAATAGATAAATGTGAATTCCTAAAGAAAGAAACAGAATTCTTAGGACATATTGTAACATCAAATGGCTTAAAACCAAACCCTAATAAACTAGAAGCTATTAAGAAATTTCCTATGCCTATTACACCTAAAGACATAAAAAGTTTTCTTGGACTCTCCGGATACTATAGAAAATTTATAAAAGATTATGCGAAAATAGCTAAGCCATTAACCCTATGTCTCAAGAAAGGACATAAAAATCTATATACACCTGAATACCACCAAGCATTCAATGTTTTAAAAGAAACCCTAATAAACGCACCAATATTGATACGACCTAACTATGATAAACAATTTATTCTAACGACAGATGCTTCAAACATAGCAATCGGAGCAGTATTATCTCAGAAGAAAAATAATAACGACAAGCCTATAGCATATGCTTCTCGAACTCTTAATGAAGCTGAAAATAAATATTCAACAATCGAAAAAGAACTCTTAGCGATTGTATGGGCAACAGGATACTTCAGACATCATTTATATGGAAGAAAATTTAAATTGATAACTGATCACAGACCTCTTGTATGGCTTAAAGACACTAAGAACGTCTCTTCAAAATTAACAAGATACCAAATCAAGTTACTAGACTATGACTATGAGATTGAATACAAACCAGGACAACAAAATAAAGTAGCAGACGCTTTATCAAGAGTCAGAATAAATGTTTTCCCTAAAACTGAAAAACCAGATGAAACCAGTTCACTCTTTAATAACCCAGATGTGACTATGGAGGATCTTCAATTTCTTGACGAAATACCCGACATAGAAGTTATACAAAATAACCCGGAACAACAACAAGAAATACCAGAACAAATAATTGATCTAACGTCTGAAGAAAATACTATTGATCAAATACCGGAAGAAAGATCAATGAAAACACCACCAATAAGAGGAAGTTCAACTGTCTCTAACGCAACAATTCATTCACAACAAGAAAGCGATGAAGGAATACCTATATGTGAAAAATTATTAGAATCACATCTACATCAGATACTTATAACATATACTATTAAAGAACCACCTAAAACAATATTAATAAAAAGAGATACACAACAAATTTTTAAAATATCAGTAAAATATAAAAATAAAGACCAATTAATACAAGAACTTAAAAAATTAAATCCTAAAGAAAAACATTACGTACAAACTGCAGAATACATATACAGAAACCTTATTATAGTTCGAAAGGAATATTTTCCAACGTTAAAACTCTACAGGTGTATGAAAAACGTTAAATACGTTAAAAACTTACAACAAAGAGAAAATTTAATACACGAATATCATACGGATATAACGAATCATAGAGGAATACCCGATTTAATCAAGAGATTAAAAGAAAAATATTTTTGGACTACCATAGAAAAAGAAATAAAAATATATGTGGACAATTGCAGATTATGCAAATCTAACAAATATGAGCGACACCCTACCCAAACTCATTTGAACATCACTGAGACTCCAAATAGACCTTTTCAACTAATACACATTGATACATTTGTTATTGAAAGAAAAGAATATCTAACAATGATAGATCCCTTTAGCAAATATGCTATAATAAAAAACATACTAGGTAAAAATAGTATAGAAATTGTAAACAAATTGATAGAAATACTATCCACAATACCAATACCTCAAACAATAATTATGGATCAAGGATCAGAATTCATAAATCTTGGAGTAAAAGAACTATTGGCTACACATAAAATAAATACACATTTCACTACAGCAGGACATCACACCGGAAATAGTCCTGTAGAAAGACTACATAGCACACTGATTGAACATTATAGAATAATCAAAGAAACTAATGATACTATCTCACCAGTGGAAATAATGAATAAATGTGTATTAGCCTATAACCATACCATACATTCAACTACTGGTATGACTCCTTTAAGTGTATTATACGGATCAAACACACGCAACATATTTGATCTAGAAATAGAAAAGGAAATTACCCAGGACAAGATAAAAGATCATCTTGACAGCCTAGAGAGAATATACGACAAAATACACGAAGAAAACATTCACAAGAAAAATGTTACTATTAACAGAATTAACGACAAAATAAAAGCTACTATATTTAATATAGGAGATTTAGTTTACATAAACAAAAATCTAAGAAATAAAGCAGATCCAATTAAAAAAGGACAATATGTAATTCAACAAATAAATAAACAAACAAACGTTATGAATTTAAAACATATACAAACAGGAAAACTTATAGCAAAACATGCAAAGGAAGTTACTAAAATAAAACAGCCTTTAATTCCAGAGGTTGGACCATCGGGGCAACAGGAGACGTAATACAGAAAATTACTGACAATCCCGGACTATATCCAGTACAACTAGGAATAGCAACCAACATAAAAACATATTGGAAACTCATAAAAGTCATAAACTACGCACCTTTGATTAAAAAAAGTAAAAACATAAATCTACAAGCAGAAACATTTTTACAAAAATATACATTAAAAATTGATAAAACACCATATAAAATATATCAAACTACTGTTAATGAAAATACTAAACGAATAGAACAAATTGTTAATGAAATATTTACTACACCTATTAATCGCATTAAAAGATCAATAGAACCACTAGGAAATATAATTAAAATTATATCAGGAAACCTATATGCCGAAGATGGTAGAAGATATGACAATGCTATAAAACAAATGCAATTAAATACAAATGCACAAAACAAGAACATAAATCAACTAACATCATTAATGGAAAAAGCCGGAGAAAAACATCAACGTGCTATAAAAAATATTAATGAAAATCAAATACATATGGAGAAAATAATAAATCAATTACTGGAATCAAAACGACAGATCGCTACTCAGTTTGATCGAGTAAATAAAGAAGATGAAATAAAATCTATATTTGAACAAATAATAATGCTTCAACAATCTATCATCAACGAATTTAATACAATAGAAGAAGCAGTAACATTTCTAAGAATTGAGACTTTCCATCCTGCTATTTGCTCTCCAGAAGAACTAAGAAAAGAAATTAATTTGATACAACGAAGAATAACAGATAAATATGTAATACCCTATTCAGACGAATTGAGTAAACTAGATAAATTAATCCAAGCTAATGCATACATCACTAATTATAAAATAAAAATGATAATTAAAATACCTTTGATAACCAATCAAAAATACCAATATTTCCACCTCTATTCAGTTCCTATGAAATATAAAAATCAACCCCATTTCTAATTGCTTATCCCTTCCGCAAGATACTTGTTAATATCAGAAACAGACTATCTTCAAAGCGATAAGAAATGCTGACAAATAACAACGGAGGAATTCATATGCAACATAGAAGAAAAAAAATGGATAGACCACACACCCTGTGAAGTACAGCTTGTAAGACAACTGGAAAACCCTACATGTGATGTACATACCTTCGTAAACTACACTGAAGCTATTCAAGCCATCAATGAAAACTCATGGATATTATCTAGCCCCAAACAGATTAAAACTACCTTAAAAAGTCAAGATACATCATCAATCTTTGTACTAGAAGGAAGTTACTTAATAACTTTGCCCAATAAATGTCAATTAATTAATGAACATTTTGAATTAATTCCACAAATAAATAATTTAAAAACAACAATTAAGGTAAAAACTGCAATGTTAAAATACAATTTTAACACTACTCAAAAACTTCCAAGACAACATTTAAATTTAAAGCACGTAAACCTTGACGACTTTAAATCTATATCTAATCAATATAATAAATTACCCATACTAACCAATATAGATATAAAACATAAAATACATACCAATACTAATACTATTGTAATAATTTTAATCATTATTATAATTATATGTATACTAGTATATAAGCTATATTTAAAGAAAAAGAAAAATCAAATATTGAAAGAAATCAATAAAACAGAGGTAATACAATTGGAAGAAAATTAACTCCAAAGATAATTTTCTATCTAGGTTAGGAGGAGTTAACTATACCCTAATTACTACATCATCATTATTGCATCATATTACACAATAGATAAAGTAAACTGTTACTATTTAAAATATAAATATTATTCACGAAATATATTTATATTTTAAAACACACGACAGCAACTAATAGTCATCAACTATTAGATGTCACCTTTGAAAGATAAAGTAAACTGTTACTATTTAAAATATAAATATTATTCACGAAATATACTTCCTGTAAAAAACACACGACAACAACTAATAGTCATTAACTATAAGATGTCACCTTTGAATACATACGTATAAAAGTAATAGATGTCACCTTGGAACATCAATAAGAAAACAGTATATAAACGGTATGAACTAAAGAAGAGGGGATGAGTCTTATTAGAACTCTGACAACAGAACTCGGCTACTCTGTTACAACAAACTATTTAACCATTGTATTATTGTTATAATCAAATAAATAATTTGTATTCAAAATAAATTAAGTATTTTTTTTGTGTTAAGTATCGCTCCCAAAACTTAACTCGCGTTGTTGCAGAACTGTATCAGAAACAATATATGCGGTTTTCTTGGAAATAGTAATTGATCTTTCATGAACAATCAATGGTAACAAACAAATGGTAAGTAAGTAGGCTTAAGTACAAGTATGTACATTAGATATTTATAGAAATTCAGTGTGCCTTTGATAATGTCTGGTGGCCAAGTGACCTTCAAAGAATTAGGCCGGCAAAAACCTCTAGATACGTCTACTGCGCTATGAAGAACTATTTTTATTGTCGAACAATAATTTTACAAACCGATTACCGTTCCATGAAAAGGCAACTATCTAAAGGTTGTCCTTAGCCAATTGTAATGGGGCCTGAGCTTTGGAACATGGTATTCGACGAGAACTGTGTTTCTCACTCGAAAGGTTATGTAAACGTATGTTTTGCTGACGATAATGTGATCCTTATCGGTGCAAATAGTAAAGAACAACTAGAAAGTTGTTCTCGACCTGCTATAGATAAAATCTGTAGTTTCTTGAAGCTACAAAGCTACGAAACAAATATTGTAACAACATATGATAAACTTGTAACACACCTTGCGCGTGTCATAAGGACGGAATGGAGCTTAAATTTGGCAACAATGCCAACACTATACATGAACGAATTTATGCCAATGGTTGTGTATTGTGCTTCGGCATGGTTCCACAGGATCAATCTTCCGGATCCTCCATGCAAAGAACTATGTTATTGACGATGACGCGTTGTTGCAGAACTGTATCTACAGAAGTGGTGCAGGTGATATCGGGGACAATTCCTTTAGATTTAAAAATAACTCATGCACTTACTCAAGTACAAATTACGCTAGAACTGAAAAAATCAAATTTTGATGATTTAAAGTTAATGCGATAAATTTTGAGGATTTAAAGTTAATGCGGCTGTAGGATAAAAGTCTGGAGACGATACCAAATGTATTGCAAAAGAGACGAATGCATATATGCATAAGCTCTGGCAAGACAGATGGGACCTAATAGAAATAGGAAGACCTACGTATTGGTTTACAAGGACGTTAATATTGCTTTGCAACACAAGTGGTCCCTATCTACTACGTGTGTGATCGGCTTCTGCTACTTTAGGTGAAAAAAGTGATTAAAAGTGAGAAATTAATTATATGAATACTTTTTCTAACGAAAAGTATTTAAGTTTGTTTTAAATTTGTGTTAATTTAAACTAAACAAAGTGTTTTTACAAAAGTTTGACAGTTGGAAAGCAGTGGTAAAAACGAATTTCTCATTACGCGTACACATGGTCTTATAAACATAACCTTAAAATTGTAACTTTGTTGTTTGATATAAGACATTAATAAGTACGATATACAAAAAAAGTGATAATAATTGGGTTAGTGTTAGTGCTAAAACATCAAGTGGTTAAAAAATTCAAGAAATCTGTAGAGCTATATAAGGAAGACTTTATATAAACACTACAAATATACGGAAGACAAAAGGTTGCCGCCCACTATTAAGTAAGTCGATTAACATTAACTATAAATAATATTAAAACATAAGAATTAGTTTATATAAATGCGTGTTTCAAATAATAAAGAGAGTAATATATGCGGTTTTCTTGAAAATAGTAATTGATCGTTCATGAACAATCAATGGTAACAAACAAATAGTAAGTAAGTAGGCTTAAGTACAAGTATGTACATGAGATATTTATAGAAATTTAGTGTGCCTTTGATAATGTTTAGTGGCCAAGTGACCTTCAAAGAATTAGGCCGGCAAAAACGTCTAGGTACGTCTACTGCGCTATGGAGAACTATTTTCATTGTCGAACATTAATTTTACATACCAATTACCGTTTTATGAAAAGGCAACTATCTAAAGGTTGTCCTTAGCAATCCGTAATGGGGCCTGAGCTCTGGAACATGGTATTCGACGAGAACTGTGTTTCTCACTCGAAAGGTTGTGTAAACGTATGTTTTGCCCACGATAATGTGATCCTTATCGGTGCAAATAGTAGAGAACAACTAGAAAGCGGTTTTAAACTGCTATAGATAAAAGCTGTAGTTTCTTGAAGCTACAAAGCTACGAAACAAATACAGTAACAACGAATGATAAACTTGTAACACACCTTGCGTGTGTCACAAGTACGAAATAGAGCTTAAACTCGGCAACTATGCCGACACTATACAACATGGCATGTATGTCAATGGTTGTGTATTGTGCTTCGGCATGGTACTACAGGATCAATCTTCCGGATCCTCCATGCAAGGAACTATGTTATTAACGATGACGCGTTGTTGCAGAACTGTATCTACAGAAGTGGTGCAGGTGATATCGGGGACAATTCCTTTAGATTTAAAAATCACTCATTCTCTCACTCAAGTACAAATTACGCTAGAACTGAAAAAATCAAATTTTGATGATTTAAAGTTAATGCGACAAATTTCGAGGATTTAAAGTTAATGCGGCTGTAGGATAAAAGTCTGGAGACGATACCAAATGTATTGCAAAAGAGACGAATGCATATATGCATAAGCTCTGGCAAGACAGATGGGACTTAATAGAAATAGGAAGACCTACGTATTGGTTTACAAGGACGTTAATATTGCTTTGCAACACAAGTGGTCCCTATTAACTACGTGTGTAATCGGCTCCTGTTTCTTTAGGTGAAGAAAGTGATTAAAAGTGAGAAATTAATTACGGAAAAAAATTAAATAAATTATATGAATACTTTTTCTAACGAGAAGTATTTAAGTTTGTTTTAAATTTGTGTTAATTTACCCTAAACAAAGTGTTTTTACAAAAGTTTGACAGTTGGAAAGCAGTGTTAAAAACGAATTTTTCATTACGCGTACACGCGGTCTTATAAACATAACCTCAAAATTGTAACTTTGTTGTTTGATATAAGACATTAATAAGTGCGATAGACAAAAAAAGTGATAATAATTAGGTTAGTGTTAGTGCTAAAACATCAAGTGGTTAAGAAATTCAAGAAATCTGTAGAGCTATATGAGGAAGACCTCATATAAACACTACAAATATACGGAAGACAAAAGGTTGCCGCCCACTATTAAGTAAGTCGATTAACATTAACTATAAATAATATTAAAACATAAAAATTAGTTTATATAAATGTGTGTTTCAAATAATAAAGAGAGTGTATTGATTGTTATAAGTGATAAAGTGAACAATATATGCGGTTTTCTTGGAAATAGTGATTGATCGTTTACAAACAATCAATGGTAACAAACAAATAGTAAGTAAGTAGGTTTAAGTACAAGTATGTACATAAGATATTTATAGAAATTCAGTGTGCCTTTGATAATGTCTAGTGGCCAAGTGACCTTCAAAGAATTAGGCCGGCAAAAACCTCTAGGTACGTCTACAATGCTATGGAGAACTATGTTCATTGTCGAACATTATTTTTACAAATCGATTACCGTTCCATGAAATGGCAACTATCTAAAGGTTGTCCTCAGCCAATTGTAATGGGGCCTGAGCTTTGGAACATGGTATTCGACGAGAACTGTGTTTCTCACTCGAAAGGTTATGTAAACGTATGTTTTGCCGACGATAATGTGATCCTTATCGGTGCAAATAGTAAAGAACAACTAGAAAGTTGTTCTCGACCTGCTATAGATAAAATCTGTAGTTTCTTGAAGCTACAAAGCTACGAATAAAATACGGTAACTCTAATAAATCAAACGCTTGAGTCACAGATACGAACTAAACTTTATTCCAAACCTCACATTTACTACACATATAAAAATACAGTATTACATAGTTGGTAGTAGATGGCACTACTGGTATAATTGACTGATATTGTCGATACAAAATAGACATAAAATAACACCCCTACTTATCGCAATATCCACTATTACAGATAAATACAAATTTAATCTAAACAAACTATCCCAAGAAGTAACATAAATTTATAATGCTTTGCTGAACATAAACGTTTCGTTAAAATGTCAGCTGGCATATCAGCTGTTGGCACATATAGTACTTTAACAACTTTATCTTTTACTAAATCACGACAAAAATGATATTTGATATCAATATGCTTTGTACGTTTATGAAAGACTGGGTTTGCACACAACTTCTGTGCGCCTTGGTTATCATTGAATATGCTTATTGTGTACATCTTATTGGTTATTTCATACTGTAATTCCTTAAGATATAATGCTTCTCTACATGCCTCAGATAGACCAATATACTCAGATTCAGTACTGGAGAGGGCTACACATTTCTGTTTCCTACATTCCCATGATATTACACCATGAGACAACAAAAAACACATCCCAGTATATGATCTCCTATCTTCAGAGTTAGAAGCCCAATCAGCATCAACATAGCCTCTTATTTCTGAGTTACCATCTTTACAATATTTTATTCCATAAGATTTAGTTCTTTTAAGATATCTCAATAATCTCTTTGCATATTCCCAATGCTGTTTAGTGTAGCAATTATTGAATTGACTCAAAAAACTTATAGAATAACTAATATTTGGCCTAGTTAAGACTGACAGGTACATCAAGCTACCAATTAGTTGTTGATAGGGCACACATTTATTTACACCTACTTCACCTTTACTTACATTTAATTTGACCTCCATAGGTGTATCAACAACCTTACAATCACTTAAATTAAATTTGTTCAATAATTGTTCAATATAAGTTTGCTGGTTCAAAGTTACATATCCTTTATCTTTGTTAAAGGTTACATTCATTCCAAGACATAGTTTAACATCACCTAAGTCTTTAATGCTAAACTTATTAGATAAAATCTGTTTCAAGCTCTTAGTTTCAGTTTTATCGTTGGAAAATATAAAGAAATCATCGACATAGACTGTTACAATGGTCTTACATTTGTTATTATCCTTTATATACATACATGGCTCTATTTTTGATCTTTTATAACCATTACTGATCAAACAATCATCTACCTTTTTATTCCAGGCCCTAGAGGCCTGCTTAAGTCCATAAATGGCCTTTTTAAGTTTTAATACTTTACTAACTGAACTACTACTATTATAACAATCTGGCATTTTCATGTAAATGGTTTCCTCTAAATCACCATTTAAGAACGCAGTCTTAACATCTAAATGAGTGACATCTAAACCTAACTTTACAGACAATGCAAATAATAGTCTAAGAGTTGTATGTCTTACTACAGGCGAAAATGTTTCAGCATAGTCCACACCATGTTTTTGGGTGAAGCCCTTTGCGACTAGACGAGCACGGTAACGCACATTGTTTTCACTATCGTACTTTTTCCGCAACACCCACTTGCACTGCACTATAGTACCATCTTTTGGAACATCTACGAGTTCCCACGCACTATTTTTCTCGAACGACTGTAGCTCTTCCTGCACTGCCGCTAACCACTGTGCTTTCTCAAATCCTTCCAAGGCTTCTTGCAACAATATCTCACCCGTGAACATCTGGTCATCTTCTATGCAAGCACTTGCAAATCCAAATCTGTCTGGCTGCTTTCTACGCCGAGGACCACTTATTGTGTTGACATTGTTGAGTATTATGGAGTCTTCACTGTCTGTTGCACCAGACTCTGAGCTATCTAATGTTTCATCTTCACAAGGTACATACATTTCATCACTGTCATCCATGTTCAAGCTATCTGATTGTTCATGTGAATCTTTCTGAAGTGTCAAATCTTCTTCCCCTACTGGAACTGTATTCACATCATCTGAACAATGTTCCTGTACCTCCAGAAGATTATTCTCTGTCTCTATCTTCTCCAATACTATAACATCCCTACTGGTAGTGATGACATTAGACTTCGGGTTGTAAATCCTGTACCCTTTGACATCTTTAGAATAGCCGACAAGGATACACCTTTCAGCTTTTTTGTCCCATTTCAATCTCTTTTGTTTTGGCACATGTACCATAATTATGCTACCAAAAATACGTAGGTGACTTACATCAGGCTTTCTATCTGTCCATATCTCGAAAGGAGTTTTATAATTTAAGGATGTAGTCACAGTCCTGTTCTGTAAGTACACTGCAGTGTGTGCAGCCTCTGCCCAAAACCTTTTCTCGAGACCTGCATCGAACAACAGACATCTGGCTTTCTCAACAATAGTCCGGTTATATCGCTCCGAGAGTCCATTCTGCTCTGGCGTGTATGGGTTTGTTTTGTGATGTACTATCCCATGCGACATCAAAAAATCATCAAACTTGCTGTTGCAGAATTCTGCCCCATTGTCACTTCTCAAAATCTTAATCCTGCGATTAAGTTGATTCTCAACCTCTGCTTTGTATTGTTGAAAGCATTTCAACGCCTCATCCTTTGTTTTTAGGAAATAAATATATGTCATACGACTAAAATCATCGATGAACAGCATGAAGTATCTCGAACCACCTATTGACCGATTTTCCATTGGTCCACAGAGATCGGTATGCACAATATGTAACAACTCAGTACTTCTGCTACCTTCTTTGGGAAAAGGCAACCGGCTTTGCTTGCCCTCACAGCATGCGACACATGATGACTTGGACATATCAATCTTACTATCAATTGTCAATCCCTCTACAGCATCTTGCATCTTGTTCAAATACTGGCTGTTGACATGACCTAAACGTCGATGCCAAACTTCACTGGACACAGTCATTGCAGTTGCTGAACAATATTCAGACATATTCAGTTTATATACACCATTCAACAGACATGCTGTAGCCACAAGTACTCCTGCCTTATTGAAAATCTGACAACCATTGTTGTTAAATAAAACTTTGTTTCCTTTGGATATAAGTTGACTAACAGACAACAGATTTGTAGTCAACTTCGGTACGCACAATACACCTTCTACTGTAATATCGTATTCACTGGCGTGCGTCTTTGTCGTAATCTGCACATCTCCAGTACATAATACAGGTATTTTATTTTTGTTTGCCACGACAATTTCCTTAATCTTAAGATCCCGCGACACATTTGACAACCATTCTTTGTTCGCGGTAAGATGAACACTCGCCCCAGAGTCAATATACCAATCGCTTTTGCTAAATTCACCATTCAAGAACACGGCTCTAAACGCATTACTACTTGTACGTTCATTATTGTTTGTATTCCATGAATTTTTGTTCGAAAATGTACACTGATTACGGTAATGCCCTGTTTGTTTACATTTATAGCATGTTATGACCTTTGGTTTTGACTTTGACATATGGGCATTGTCTCTGGTTGAAGTGCCACCAACATTCCGGTTCTTCTTATAACTCGCAAACACACCAATGGAATTAAAAGCGCTGCTGTCGCCACCGTTTTCGCTTTCTTCCATGTCCAACAACTTTGTTTTAATGGCGTCTGCTGTCAATGGTATGTCGCAATGCTCGATCGCCATTATCATAGGGAATATTTTTCTGTTAATCCCGCTAACAAAAGCGATGCGACCCACTCATCATTAATGTTGAAACCCGTACCACTCAATTTCTGGCTTGTTTCAATTATCTGTGTCACGTACGAAGTCATTGAAACACTATTCTCGAGTCGAATGGAAATCAAACTCCTCAGCAAACTGATCCTTCTCGTAAATCCTGAGTCATCGAATAGGTTCTTCAATTTCTTCCACAGCTCATTGGTCGTTTGTACATCTTTTATGTGTACGTACAGCGACGAATCTATTGTGAGAATAAGTTTGGCTCTGGTTTTCGCGTCACCTGCTGCTCCTATTTCTTCTGGTACTGTCTCCGACTTGATGCAATCAGACAGCCCCTCCAGAATTAAGAAATTCTCAGCCGCGAAAGCCCATTCACTGTAATTCTCCCGACCTTTCAGTTTAGTTACACTGACATGATAGTTCGTCGTCATTTTCACAGTCACAGCGTTAATTACAGTTTATCTCAATCTGCAAAGACTATTTCACTAATAATGTCCACGAAAATTGCGAGAAAAACTAAAAAAATAATGGGCCCATAACCTCTAATAAATCATACGCTTGAGTCACAGATACGAACTAAACTTTATTCCAAACCTCACATTTACTACACATATAAAAATACAGTATTACATAGTTGGTAGTAGATGGCACTACTGGTATAATTGACTGATATTGTCGATACAAAATAGACATAAAATAACAGTAACAACATATGATAAACTTGTAACACACCTTGCGCGTGTCACAAGGACGGAATGGAGCTTAAATTTGGAAACTATGCCGACACTATACATGAAGGAATTTATGCCAATGGTTGTGTATTGTGCTTCGGCATGGTTCCACAGGATCAATCTTCCGGATCCTCCATGCAAAGAACTATGTTATTGACGATGACGCGTTGTTGCAGAACTGTATCTACAGAAGTGGTGCAGGTGATATCGGGGACAATTCCTTTAGATTTAAAAATAACTCATGCACTTACTCAAGTACAAATTACGCTAGAACTGAAAAAATCAAATTTTGATGATTTAAAGTTAATGCGACAAATTTTGAGGATTTAAAGTTAATGCGGCTGTAGGATAAAAGTCTGGAGACGATACCAAATGTATTGCAAAAGGGACGAATGCATATATGCATAAGCTCTGGCAAGACAGATGGGACTTAATAGAAATAGGAAGACCTACGTATTGGTTTACAAGGACGTTAATATTGCTTTGCAACACAAGTGGTCCCTATCTACTACGTGTGTGATCGGCTCCTGCTACTTAAGGTGAAAAAAGTGATTAAAAGTAAGAAATTAATTACGGAGAAAAATTAACTAAATTATATGAATACTTTTTCTAACGAAAAGTATTTAAGTTTGTTTTAAATTTTTGTTAATTTACCCTAAACAAAGTGTTTTTACAAAAGCTTGACAGTTGGAAAGCAGTGTTAAAAACATATTTTTTATTACGCGTACACATGGTCTTATAAACATAACTTCAAAATTGTAACTTTGTTGTTTGATATTAGACATTATAAAGTGCGATAGACAAAAAAAGTGATAATAATTGGGTTAGTGTTAGTGCTAAAACATCAAGTGGTTAAGAAATTCAAGATATCTGTAGAGCTATATAAGGAAGACCTTATATAAACACTACAAATATACGGAAGACAAAAGGTTGCCGCCCACTATTAAGTAAGTCGATTATCATTAACTATATATAATATTAAAACATAAAAATTAGTTTATATAAATGCGTGTTTTAAATAATAAAGAGAGTGTATTCATTGTAATAAGTGATTAAGTGAACAATATATGCGGTTTTCTTGAAAATAGTGATTGATCGTTTATGAACAATCAATAGTTACAAACAAATTGTAAGTAAGTAGGCTTAAGTACAAGTATGTACATGAGATATTTATAGAAATTCAGTGTGTTTTTGATAATGTCTGGTGGCCAAGTGACCTTCAAAGAATTAGGCCGGCGAAAACTTCTAGGTACGTCTACTGCGCTATGTAGAACTATTTTCATTGTCGAACATTAATTTTACAAACCGATTTCCGTTTTATGAAAAGGCAAATATCTAAAGGTTGTCCTCAGCGATCCGTTATAGGGCCTGAGCTCTAAAACATGGTATTCGACGAGAACTGAGTTTCTCACTCGAAAGGTTGTGTAAACGTATGTTTTGCCAACGATAATGTGATCCTTATCGGTGCAAATAGTAGAGAACAACCAGAAAGTTGTTCTCGACCTTCTATAGATAAAATCTGTAGTTTTTTAAACCTACAAAGCAACGAAACAAATACGGTAACAACGAATGATAAACTTGTAACACACCTTGCGCGTGTCACAAGGACGGAATGGAGCTTAAATTCGGCAACTATGCCGACACTATACAAGGAGGAATTTATGCCAATGGTTGTGTATTGTGCTTCGGCATGCTTCCACAGGATCAATCTTCCGGAACCTCTATGCAAAAAACTGTTATTGACGATGACGCGTTGTTGCAGAACTGTATCTACAGAAGTGGTGCAGGTGATATCGGAGACAATTCCTTGAGATTTAAAAATAACTCATGCACTCACTTAAGTACAAATTACGCTAGAACTAAAAAAATCAAATTTTGATGATTTAAAGTTAATGCGACAAATTTTGAGGATTTAAAGTTAATGCGGCTGTAGGATAAAAGTCTGGAGACGATACCAAATGTATTGCAAAAGAGACGAATGCATATATGCATAAGCTCTGGCAAGACAGATGGGACTTAATAGAAATAGGAAGACCTACGTATTGGTTTACAAGGACGTTAATATTGCTTTGCAACACAAGTGGTCCCTATCTACTACGTGTGTGATCGGCTCCTGCTACTTTAGGTGAAAAAAGTGATTAAAAGTGAGAAATTAATTACGGAGAAAAATTAAAAAAATTATTTGAATACTTTTTCTAACGAAAAGTATTTAAGTTTGTTTTAAATTTGTGTTAATTTAAACTAAACAAAGTGTTTTTACAAAAGTTTGACAGTTGGAAAGCAGTGGTAAAAACGAATTTCTCATTACGCGTACACATGGTCTTATAAACATAACCTCAAAATTGTAACTTTGTTGTTTGATATAAGACATTAATAAGTACGATATACAAAAAAAGTGATAATAATTAGGTTAGTGTTAGTGCTAAAACATCAAATGGTTAAGAAATTCAAGAAATCTGTAGAGCTATATAAGGAAGACTTTATATAAACACTACAAATATACGAAAGACAAAAGGTTGCCGCCCACTATTAAGTAAGTCGATTAACATTCACTATAAATAATATTAAAACATAAGAATTAGTTTATATAAATGCGTGTTTCAAATAATAAAGAGAGTAATATATGCGGTTTTCTTGGAAATAGTGATTGATCGTTCATGAACAATCAATGGTAACAAACAAATAGTAAGTAAGTAGGCCTTAGTACAAGTATGTACATGAGATATTTATAGAAATTTAGTGTGCCTTTGATAATGTTTAGTGGCCAAGTGACCTTCAAAGAATTAGGCCGGCAAAAACGTCTAGGTACGTCTACTGCGCTATGGAGAACTATTTTCATTGTCGAACATTAATTTTACATACCAATTACCGTTTTTTGAAAAGGCAACTATCTAAAGGTTGTCCTTAGCAATCCGTAATGGGGCCTGAGCTCTGAAACATGGTATTCCACAAAAACTGTGTTTCTCACTCGAAAGGTTGTGGAAACGTATGTTTTGCCGACGATAATGTGATCCTTATCGGTGCAAATAGTAGAGAACAACTAGAAAGCCGTTCACAAACTGCTATAGATAAAAGCTGTAGTTTTTTGAAGCTACAAAGCTACGAAACAAATACGGTAACAACGAATGATAAACTTGTAACACACCTTGCGTGTGTCACAAGTACGAAATAGAGCTTAAACTCGGCAACTATGTTGACACTGTACAACGGGGCATGTATGTCAATGGTTGTGTATTGTGCTTCGACATGGTACTACAGGATCAATCTTTCGGATCCTCCATGCAAGGAACTATGTTATTAACGATGACGCGTTGTTGCAGAACTGTATCTACAGAAGTGGTGCAGGTGATATCGGGGACAATTCCTTTAGATTTAAAAATCACTCATTCTCTCACTCAAGTACAAATTACGCTAGAACTGAAAAAATCAAATTTTGATGATTTAAAGTTAATGCGACAAATTTCGAGGATTTAAAGTTAATGCGGCTGTAGGATAAAAGTCTGGAGACGATACCAAATGTATTGCAAAAGAGACGAATGCATATATGCATAAGCTCTGGCAAGACAGATGGGACTTAATAGAAATAGGAAGACCTACGTATTGGTTTACAAGGACGTTAATATTGCTTTGCAACACAAGTGGTCCCTATTAACTACGTGTGTAATCGGCTCCTGTTTCTTTAGGTGAAGAAAGTGATTAAAAGTGAGAAATTAATTACGGAAAAAAATTAAATAAATTATATGAATACTTTTTCTAACGAGAAGTATTTAAGTTTGTTTTAAATTTGTGTTAATTTACCCTAAACAAAGTGTTTTTACAAAAGTTTGACAGTTGGAAAGCAGTGTTAAAAACGAATTTTTCATTACGCGTACACGCGGTCTTATAAACATAACCTCAAAATTGTAACTTTGTTGTTTGATATAAGACATTAATAAGTGCGATAGACAAAAAAAGTGATAATAATTAGGTTAGTGTTAGTGCTAAAACATCAAGTGGTTAAGAAATTCAAGAAATCTGTAGAGCTATATAAGGAAGACCTCATATAAACACTACAAATATACGGAAGACAAAAGGTTGCCGCCCACTATTAAGTAAGTCGATTAACATTAACTATAAATAATATTAAAACATAAAAATTAGTTTATATAAATGTGTGTTTCAAATAATAAAGAGAGTGTATTGATTGTTATAAGTGATTAAGTGAACAATATATGCGGTTTTCTTGGAAATAGTGATTGATCGTTCATGAACAATCAATGGTAACAAACAAATAGTAAGTAAGTAGGTTTAAGTACAAGTATGTACATAAGATATTTATATAAATTCAGTGTGCCTTTGATAATGTCTAGTGGCCAAGTGACCTTCAAAGAATTAGGCCGGCAAAAACCTCTAGGTACGTCTACAATGCTATGGAGAACTATGTTTATTGTCGAACATTAATTTTACAAATCGATTACCGTTCCATGAAATGGCAACTATCTAAAGGTTGTCCTCAGCGATCCGTAATGGTGCCTGAGCTCTGGAACATGGTATTCGAGGAGAACTGTGTTTCTCACTCGAAAGGTTATGTAAACGTATGTTTTGCCGACGATAATGTGATCCTTATCGGTGCAAATAGTAAAGAACAACTAGAAAGTTGTTCTCGACCTGCTATAGATAAAATCTGTAGTTTCTTGAAGCTACAAAGCTACGAAACAAATACGGTAACAACATATGATAAACTTGTAACACACCTTGCGCGTGTCACAAGTACGAAATAGAGCTTAAACTCGGCAACTTTGCTGACACTATACAACGGGGCATGTATGTCAATGGTTGTGTATTGTGCTTCGGCATGGTACTACAGGATCAATCTTCCGGATCCTCCATGCAAGGAACTATGTTATTAACGATGACGCGTTGTTGCAGAACTGTATCAGAAACAATATATGCGGTTTTCTTGGAAATAGTAATTGATCGTTCATGAACAATCAATAGTAACAAACAAATGGTAAGTGAGTAGGCTTAAGTACAAGTATGTACATAAGATATTTATAGAAATTCAGTGTGCCTTTGATAATGTCTGGTGGCCAAGTGACCTTCAAAGAATTAGGCCGGCAAAAACCTCTAGATACGTCTACTGCTCTATGAAGAACTATTTTCATTGTCGAACAATAATTTTACAAACCGATTACCGTTCCATGAAAGGGCAACTATCTAAAGGTTGTCCTCAGCCAATTGTAATGGGGCCTGAGCTTTGGAACATGGTATTCGACGAGAACTGTGTTTCTCACTCGAAAGGTTATGTAAACGTATGTTTTGCCGACGATAATGTGATCCTTATCGGTGCAAATAGTAAAGAACAACTAGAAAGTTGTTCTCGACCTGCTATAGATAAAATCTGTAGTTTCTTGAAGCTACAAAGCTACGAATAAAATACGGTAACTCTAATAAATCAAACGCTTGAGTCACAGATACGAACTAAACTTTATTCCAAACCTCACATTTACTACACATATAAAAATACAGTATTACATAGTTGGTAGTAGATGGCACTACTGGTATAATTGACTGATATTGTCGATACAAAATAGACATAAAATAACACCCCTACTTATCGCAATATCCACTATTACAGATAAATACAAATTTAATCTAAACAAACTATCCCAAGAAGTAACATAAATTTATAATGCTTTGCTGAACATAAACTTTTCGTTAAAATGTCAGCTGGCATATCAGCTGTTGGCACATATAGTACTTTAACAACTTTATCTTTTACTAAATCACGACAAAAATGATATTTGATATCAATATGCTTTGTACGTTTATGAAAGACTGGGTTTGCACACAACTTCTGTGCGCCTTGGTTATCATTGAATATGCTTATTGTGTACATCTTATTGGTTATTTCATACTGTAATTCCTTAAGATATAATGCTTCTCTACATGCCTCAGATAGACCAATATACTCAGATTCAGTACTTGAGAGGGCTACACATTTCTGTTTCCTACATTCCCATGATATTACACCATGAGACAACAAAAAACACATCCCAGTATATGATCTCCTATCTTCAGAGTTAGAAGCCCAATCAGCATCAACATAGCCTCTTATTTCTGAGTTACTGTTTGGGTTTGGGTGTCTTTTTCTATGCAATTAAGTAAACACCCAATTTTATAATATTGTATAATTTTGCTGATGTTTCGTAATAAAAATCATTGGTAATTAACAACAATTAATTGTATTAATTTAATATAATCAATTAAACCTTTATTGAAATAATACTAATGCGACAAAATGAACATGCTTTATTAAGCTAATAAAAATGAATGAATAGAAACAAATGAATTCTAGTTAATGATTTTACAATTTTAAAAGGTTACTAAGATAATAAATAAATTTGACAATAAAGAAATTTATAAATATTTAATAGAAGGTAAATGTTTATTTGTTTCTTTAACATACTCCCCCCGTTGATGTATCGGCAGGTGCATCAATATTGTCTAAGCGTAGTAAGGCAAATTTTATTACGGCTCTAGTAGTTTCACCATATTGTGTGTTTTAATACTGCTACTCGTGCTTGTGAATCTGTGCCTGGTAATGATTTTATTATTTGTCCTAATGCCCATTGGGTTGGTGGCATATTGTCTTCATTAATTAAGACCAGAGATCCTATTTTAATGTCTGGACTAGTAGTTGTCTTCCATTTGCTTCTTTGTTGGCAGTGATTGATATAATCAGATGACAATCTTTTCCAGTAATGTTGGATACAATCTTGTATATGAGAGAATCGTTGCATTTTATTTAAATTAACTGGAGGTTGCGCTGCTGGTGTGATACTAGTAATGAGGCGACCGATAATTAAGTATCCAGGGGTGATAGGATTTAATTAGTTAGGGTCAGAGGACATAGCATATAATGATCGGGAATTTAAGATTGCTTTTACTTTTGTCAAAAGAGTATATAAATCTTTATAAGAAAGATAACTGTTCATTAGAACTTTTTTTTTTTTTTTTTCAAATGACTAAGTAGATTTTACATTCGTTTCCCACAGCCTACCAAAATGTGGAGGTCTGAGTTGTATGAATTTCCAAGTAATGGATAATTCAGAAGCAGAAACTGCAAGTTTAGAAGTCTTTGACTCATTAGCATGAAATTTTGCTAAAATATTGTTAGTTCCCACAAAGTTAGTTCCATTATCGGAGTATATAGTGTAAGGTTTTCCACTGCGAAATATAAACCGATTAAGTGCTGCGAGGAAACATTGAGTCAATTCCGTAACAAATTCAAAATGAATTGCTTTAGTAGTAAAGTATATATATATATATAAAAAAATGTAAGCTGCTTTAATGAAAGCTCCTAAAAAGTCCTTACCGATTTTTAAATATTATCGGACCGGCATAATTAATTTATATTAATTAAGGTTTACATTTAAAAGGCCACAAATCCGAAGATTGTTTAAACCAGAAAAGGCATGACCAACACCATAAATAATTATTTATGACTTGGTTAGCAATTGTACCATGGGAAATATAATCAGCAGGGTTACTGTCTTTAGTTATGTGACTCCATTGAAATGGGTCCATTATAATTGATTGTATTTCAGAGATACGATTAGCTATAAATACCTTTAAAGTATGTGGTGAAAGTTTTAACCAAGATAATACTATTGTCGAATCAGACCAAAGTATAACTTTATTAATCTTGATAGGTAGAATGCTTATTAATTTTTGAGTCATTTTACTCAATATTAAAACTGAGCATAACTCTGAACAAGGAATGCTAAGTATTTTTAGTAGTGCAACCTTAGATATAGAATGTAATAACGATAATTGTGAATCGCTTTGAATGTTAAAAGATTTAAAATATACGCAGGCGCCATAAGCCATTTCTGAGGCATCACAAAAATCGTGTAACTCTATATTTATGCAGTCTAAGATTATAACTTTCCTAAGTATTGAAAAGTTATTTAATTCTGGTAAATTTTGTATTAATGTTAACCAAAATTTAATCAAAATTTGTGGTAATTCATCATCCCAATTCAATTTATGTAACCATAATGTTTGAATCATAATTTTAAATGGAATGATGCAAGGTGATAGTAATCCTAATGGATTAAATATTTTGGAATAAATAACAAAATATTGCGTTTAGCATATTTATTAGGTGGCTTTAAAGTAATATTATACTTAAAGGTGTCGGATTCAGAATCCCATTTTACCCCAAGGGTCTTGACATTTTCCGATTCATTAGAATCGATTATAAAATGTTTATCCGAGTTAGTACCTTTGATACCTGATAATAATATGTGTGAATTTGATATCCAATTTCTTAATTTAAAACCAGTGCTGTACAAAATTAGATTATTTCTATGACAGCGTTCAGCAATTTGCTTCAGGTTTGGATTATTGAAATGTGGATATTCTAGTTTGATGTGTTTAGGAATCACAAAGTTTGAAATATTTATTTCAGAGTGTGGTATTTTATTAGTTATTTTGTCCATAACTAGACAATTAAACTGTGTAGTTAAAGAATGTATATTTACATTTATTTTAGAAGTGACATTTGTAGATGCATTGCCAATTCCAGATATAACTACACTAGTATTCATTAAGTTATTACTTAATTTATGAGCTAAATGTTTAGTTATATAACTGGTTTGACTTCCATTATCAAGTAATGCCCTTGCTATAACCGATTTACCTTTATCATCAATGTCTTCAACTAATGCTGTTGAATGCAAAGTTTGATTAGCATTTAGATTTTGAGATGTGAAAGTATCACTAGAGGTGGGTGAAATAGCTAAATCATTTTGAGGTGGTTTAGAGGTCGAAGGAGATAAATGCAACAAAGTATGATGCATCTTATCACATACATTACATGAGTATTTTGAAGTGCATTTTTAGTAAGGTGACCCTTTCTTATACAGTTCAAACATAAATTATGTTTTCTGGCTTGTTTAATACGTGAACTTACTGTCCAATTAGAAAATGTCTTGCATTGGTGGACTGGGTGATTGCCATTACAAAAATAGCATTTATTATTCTGAGAAACTACTACAGATTTCTGAGACTTGGGTTTCGCACTAACTTTTAAATATTCACTTTGCTCATCAATTTCATGGGCGCGTTCCAACATGCTTGATAGAAGTGAATCAATAGTTATAAAATCACTTTTAGGGCTTTAAGACAAATGCCATTGAGCTTTAGTGGAAGAATCTAACTTTTTGAAAATTAAAGCAGTAGTATATTGATCCCAACGTTTTTCAGATAAATGAGGAATACTATTTTCCAAAGACTTTACATATTTTCTAATGAGGGATGCTGTGGTTCTCAAGTTATCACTACATTCTAAATTTAAATTAGGGATATTTAAAAATGAATTAATGTGATCAGAAATTCTTTGCTTTGTACTGTCGTACATTTCAAGCAAAAGTTCCCAGCATAAATTGTAGTTTTTGCCATGAATTTCTTCGTGTAATATGTTATCAAGTGCTTCAACCCTTTAAATAACTTCTAAGCAAATGAAGCTTTTTGAGATTAGAAAAATTAACTTGACTGTGAATCAAGCTTATATAATTTGATTTAAAGGCATTCCAACTTGCAATATCACCGTAGAAAGTAGGTACAGAAGTATGAGGTTTTTCAATATTGTTATTAGTATGACTGCATGAATTACTTATATTTAGAGATGATTCCGGTTCAGGATCAGGAGTATTTCATTTAATACGGACTCTATATCTACATATTTATTGTAAAGATCAGCACGTATATCATTTATTCTTTTTATTTCAGAATCGTTATCAATATTTAATTCCAGTAATGAAGTGCAAATTTCTTGTAATTCATCAAACAGAGGAAAACATATTCTTTTATAAGATCTTATTTTGTGAATATTATAAGTAGAAGGATCATTTACATTTATTTTATCAATTAATTTGATATGAATATCTAAAGTAGATTTAATGGAAAGCAATTTAGCATTTAGTTTTCTTAATACTGCCATGATGATAATAAATATTATTGAATATTTAATCAAAACAGTAAATAAGTTATGTATATACCTAACAACTTTGTGGGTTAAGGTGTATTTAAATTATGTAGATACCTATGAAATCAACTTTGTGGGTTGAGGTATACATAGATTATAGTATATACCTATAAAATCAACTCTATGAGGTTGAGGTATAAATGATTAAACATATACGTATGAAATCAACTTTGTGGGTTGACGTTTATTTAAATTTATGTATATACCTATGAAATCAACTCTATGAGGTTGAGGTATAAATGATTGAACATATACGTATGAAATCAACTCTATGAGGTTGACGTATATTTAAATTTATGTATATACCTATGAAATCAACTCTATGAGGTTGAGGTATACATAAATTATAGTATATACCTATAAAATCAACTCTATGAGGTTGAGGTATAAATGATTAAACATATACGTATGAAATCAACTCTATGAGGTTGACGTATATTTAAATTTATGTATATACCTTTGAAATCAACTTTGTGGGGTTGAGGTATAAATGATTAAACATATACGTATGAAATCAACTCTATTAGGTTGACGTATATTAAAATTTATGTATATACCTATGAAATCAACTTTGTGGGGTTGAGGTATAAATGATTAAACATATACGTATGAAATCAACTCTATTAGGTTGACGTATATTAAAATTTATGTATATACCTATGAAATCAACTCTATGAGGTTGAGGTATAAATGACCATTTCTATGAGAACGAATGTAAAATATAATATTGAAAGCAATTATAAACAAGATGCAAATGGGGTTATTAATTATTTATCGGTAACATCAAAACTAAATCATATATGCAGTATTTTTATGCTCCAGATAATCAATTCCCAGCTATGTTGTAGTGTAATATGCAGAATTTCAATATTTTACCTCATAATCAATTTTCGAAGATGGTGTGGATTCATTTTGTTCAATTCACAATAGCTGTTCAAAAATGGTTGGTTGACAACATCCGTTGCTCAATGGAACAATGGTTGGTTGACGACATCCTTTGCTATAAGCACCAATGGTTGTTTTATGACATCCGTTGTTATATGCAACAATAGTTGCTTGACGACATCCGTTGTTATAAGGACCAAATGGTTAATTTACGATATCCGCAGCTCGAAGGACCAATGTTTGGATTTGGGTGTCTTTTTCTATGCAATTAAGTAAACACCCAATTTTATAATATTGTATAATTTTGCTGATGTTTTGTAATTAAAATCATTGGTAATTAACAACAATTAATTGTATTAATTTAATATAATCAATTAAACCTTTATTGAAATAATACTAATGCGACAAAATGAACATGCTTTATTAAGCTAATAAAAATGAATGAATAACTGAAAACAAATGATTCTAGTTAATGATTTTACAAATTTTTAGGTTACTAAGATAATAAATAATTTTGACAACAAAAGAAATTTATAAATATTTAATAGAAGGTAAATGTTTATTTGTTTCTTTAACAGTTACCATCTTTACAATATTTTATTCCATAAGATTTAGTTCTTTTAAGATATCTCAATAATCTCTTTGCATATTCCCAATGCTGTTTAGTGTAGCAATTATTGAATTGACTCAAAAAACTTATAGAATAACTAATATCTGGCCTAGTTAAGACTGACAGGTACATCAAGCTACCAATTAGTTGTTGATAGGGCACACATTTATTTACACCTACTTCACCTTTACTTACATTTAATTTGACCTCCATAGGTGTATCAACAACCTTACAATCACTTAAATTAAATTTGTTCAATAATTGTTCAATATAAGTTTGCTGGTTCAAAGTTACATATCCTTTATCTTTGTTAAAGGTTACATTCATTCCAAGACATAGTTTAACATCACCTAAGTCTTTAATGCTAAACTTATTAGATAAAATCTGTTTCAAGCTCTTAGTTTCAGTTTTATCGTTGGAAAATATAAAGAAATCATCGACATAGACTGTTACAATGGTCTTACATTTGTTATTATCCTTTATATACATACATGGCTCTATTTTTGATCTTTTATAACCATTACTGATCAAACAATCATCTACCTTTTTATTCCAGGCCCTAGAGGCCTGCTTAAGTCCATAAATGGCCTTTTTAAGTTTTAATACTTTACTAACTGAACTACTACTATTATAACAATCTGGCATTTTCATGTAAATGGTTTCCTCTAAATCACCATTAAAGAACGCAGTCTTAACATCTAAATGAGTGACATCTAAACCTAACTTTACAGACAATGCAAATAATAGTCTAAGAGTTGTATGTCTCACTACAGGCGAAAATGTTTCAGCATAGTCCACACCATGTTTTTGGGTGAAGCCCTTTGCGACTAGACGAGCACGGTAACGCACATTGTTTTCACTATCGTACTTTTTCCGCAACACCCACTTGCACTGCACTATAGTACCATCTTTTGGAACATCTACGAGTTCCCACGCACTATTTTTCTCGAACGACTGTAGCTCTTCCTGCACTGCCGCTAACCACTGTGCTTTCTCAGATCCTTCCAAGGCTTCTTGCAACAATATCTCACCCGTGAACATCTGGTCATCTTCTATGCAAGCACTTGCAAATCCAAATCTGTCTGGCTGCTTTCTACGCCGAGGACCACTTATTGTGTTGACATTGTTGAGTATTATGGAGTCTTCACTGTCTGTTGCACCAGACTCTGAGCTATCTAATGTTTCATCTTCACAAGGTACATACATTTCATCACTGTCATCCATGTTCAAGCTATCTGATTGTTCATGTGAATCTTTCTGAAGTGTCAAATCTTCTTCCCCTACTGGAACTGTATTCACATCATCTGAACAATGTTCCTGTACCTCCAGAAGATTATTCTCTGTCTCTATCTTCTCCAATACTATAACATCCCTACTGGTAGTAATGACATTAGACTTCGGGTTGTAAATCCTGTACCCTTTGACATCTTTAGAATAGCCGACAAAGATACACCTTTCAGCTTTTCTGTCCCATTTCAATCTCTTTTGTTTTGGCACATGTACCATAATTATGCTACCAAAAATACGTAGGTGACTTACATCAGGCTTTCTATCTGTCCATATCTCGAAAGGAGTTTTATAATTTAAGGATGTAGTCACAGTCCTGTTTTGTAAGTACACTGCAGTGTGTGCAGCCTCTGCCCAAAACCTTTTCTCGAGACCTGCATCGAACAACAGACATCTGGCTTTCTCAACAATAGTCCGGTTATATCGCTCCGAGAGTCCATTCTGCTCTGGCGTGTATGGGTTTGTTTTGTGATGTACTATCCCATGCGACATCAAAAAATCATCAAACTTGCTGTTGCAGAATTCTGCCCCATTGTCACTTCTCAAAATCTTAATCCTGCGATTAAGTTGATTCTCAACCTCTGCTTTGTATTGTTGAAAGCATTTCAACGCCTCATCCTTTGTTTTTAGGAAAAAAATATATGTCATACGACTAAAATCATCGATGAACAGCATGAAGTATCTCGAACCACCTATTGACCGATTTTCCATTGGTCCACAGAGATCGGTATGCACAATATGTAACAACTCAGTACTTCTGCTACCTTCTTTGGGAAAAGGCAACCGGCTTTGCTTGCCCTCACAGCATGCGACACATGATGACTTGGACATATCAATCTTACTATCAATTGTCAATCCCTCTACAGCATCTTGCATCTTTTTCAAATACTGGCTGTTGACATGACCTAAACGTCGATGCCAAACTTCACTGGACACAGTCATTGCAGTTGCTGAACAATATTCAGACATATTCAGTTTATATACACCATTCAACAGACATGCTGTAGCCACAAGTACTCCTGCCTTATTGAAAATCTGACAACCATTGTTGTTAAATAAAACTTTGTTTCCTTTGGATATAAGTTGACTAACAGACAACAGATTTGTAGTCAACTTCGGTACGCACAATACACCTTCTACTGTAATATCGTATTCACTGGCGTGCGTCTTTGTCGTAATCTGCACATCTCCAGTACATAATACAGGTATTTTATTTTTGTTTGCCACGACAATTTCCTTAATCTTAAGATCCCGCGACACATTTGACAACCATTCTTTGTTCGCGGTAAGATGAACACTCGCCCCAGAGTCAATATACCAATCGCTTTTGCTAAATTCACCATTCAAGAACACGGCTCTAAACGCATTACTACTTGTACGTTCATTATTGTTTGTATTCCATGAATTTTTGTTCGAAAATGTACACTGATTACGGTAATGCCCTGTTTGTTTACATTTATAGCATGTTATGACCTTTGGTTTTGACTTTGACATATGGGCATTGTCTCTGGTTGAAGTGCCACCAACATTCCGGTTCTTCTTATAACTCGCAAACACACCACTGGAATTAAAAGCGCTGCTGTCGCCACCGTTTTCGATTTCTTCCATGTCCAACAACTTTGTTTTAATGGCGTCTGCTGTCAATGGTATGCCGCAATGCTCGATCGCCATTATCATAGGGAATATTTTTCTGTTAATCCCGCTAACAAAAGCGATGCGACCCACTCATCATTAATGTTGAAACCCGTACCACTCAATTTCTGGCTTGTTTCAATTATCTGTGTCACGTACGAAGTCATTGAAACACTATTCTCGAGTCGAATGGAAATCAAACTCCTCAGCAAACTGATCCTTCTCGTAAATCCTGAGTCATCGAATAGGTTCTTCAATTTCTTCCACAGCTCATTGGTCGTTTGTACATCTTTTATGTGTACGTACAGCGACGAATCTATTGTGAGAATAAGTTTGGCTCTGGTTTTCGCGTCACCTGCTGCTCCTATTTCTTCTGGTACTGTCTCCGACTTGATGCAATCAGACAGCCCCTCCAGAATTAAGAAATTCTCAGCCGCGAAAGCCCATTCACTGTAATTCTCCCGACCTTTCAGTTTAGTTACACTGACATGATAGTTCGTCGTCATTTTCACAGTCACAGCGTTAATTACAGTTTATCTCAATCTGCAAAGACTATTTCACTAATAATGTCCACGAAAATTGCGAGAAAAACTAAGAAAATACTGGGCCCATAACCTCTAATAAATCATACGCTTGAGTCACAGATACGAACTAAACTTTATTCCAAACCTCACATTTACTACACATATAAAAATACAGTATTACATAGTTGGTAGTAGATGGCACTACTGGTATAATTGACTGATATTGTCGATACAAAATAGACATAAAATAACAGTAACAACATATGATAAACTTGTAACACACCTTGCGCGTGTCACAAGGACGGAATGGAGCCTAAATTTGGCAACTATGCCGACACTATACATGAAGGAATTTATGCCAATGGTTGTGTATTGTGCTTCGGCATGGTTCCACAGGATCAATCTTCCGGATCCTCCATGCAAAGAACTATGTTATTGACGATGACGCGTTGTTGCAGAACTGTATCTACAGAAGTGGTGCAGGTGATATCGGGGACAATTCCTTTAGATTTAAAAATAACTCATGCACTTACTCAAGTACAAATTACGCTAGAACTGAAAAAATCAAATTTTGATGATTTAAAGTTAATGCGACAAATTTTGAGGATTTAAAGTTAATGCGGCTGTAGGATAAAAGTCTGGAGACGATACCAAAGGTATTGCAAAAGAGACAAATGCATATATGCATAAGCTCTGGCAAGACAGATGGGACTTAATAGAAATAAGAAGACCTACGTATTGGTTTACAAGGACGTTAATATTGCTTTGCAACACAAGTGGTCCCTATCTACTACGTGTGTGATCGGCTCCTGCTACTTTAGGTGAAAAAAGTGATTAAAAGTGAGAAATTAATTATGGAGAAAAATTAACTAAATTATATGAATACTTTTTCTAACGAAAAGTATTTAAGTTTGTTTTAAATTTGTGTTAATTTACCCTAAACAAAGTGTTTTTACAAGAGTTTGACGGTTGGAAAGCAGTGTTAAAAACAAATTTTTCATTACGCGTACACGCGGTCTTATAAACATAACCTCAAAAATGTAACTTTGTTGTTTGATATAAGACATTAATAAGTGCGATAGACAAAAAAAGTGATAATAATTAGGTTAGTGTTAGTGCTAAAACATCAAGTGGTTAAGAAATTCAAGAAATCTGTAGAGCTATATAAGGAAGACCTCATATAAACACTACAAATATATGGAAGACAAAAGGTTGCCGCCCACTATTAAGTACGTCGATTAACATTAACTATAAATATTATTAAAACATAAGAATAAGTTTATATAAATGTGTGTTTCAAATAATAAAGAGAGTGTATTGATTGTTATAAGTGATTAAGTGAACAATATATGCGGTTTTCTTGGAAATAGTGATTGATCGTTCATGAACAATCAATGGTAACAAACAAATAGTAAGTAAGTAGGTTTAAGTACAAGTATGTACATAAGATATTTATAGAAATTTAGTGTGCCTTTGATAATGTCTAAAGGCCAAGTGACCTTCAAAGAATTAGGCCGGCAAAAACCTCTAGGTACGTCTACAATGCTATGGAGAACTATGTTCATTGTCGAACATTAATTTTACAAATCGATTACCGTTCCATAAAATGGCAACTATCTAAAGGTTGTCCTCAGCGATCCGTAATGGTGCCTGAGCTCTGGAACAAGGTATTCGAGGAGAACTGTGTTTCTCACTCGAAAGGTTATGTAAACGTATGTTTTGCCGACGATAATGTGATCCTTATCGGTGCAAATAGTAAAGAACAACTAGAAAGTTGTTCTCGACCTGCTATAGATAAAATCTGTAGTTTCTTGAAGCTACAAAGCTACGAAACAAATACGGTAACAACATATGATAAACTTGTAACACACCTTGCGCGTGTCACAAGGACGGAATGGAGCTTAAATTTGGCAACTATGCCGACACTATACATGAAGGAATTTATGCCAATGGTTGTGTATTGTGCTTCGGCATGGTTCCACAGGATCAATCTTCCGGATCCTCCATGCAAAGAACTATGTTATTGACGATGACGCGTTGTTGCAGAACTGTATCTACAGAAGTGGTGCAGGTGATATCGGGGACAATTCCTTTAGATTTAAAAATAACTCATGCACTTACTCAAGTTCAAATTACGCTAGAACTGAAAAAATCAAATTTTGATGATTTAAAGTTAATGCGACAAATTTTGAAAATTTAAAGTTAATGCGGCTGTAGGATAAAAGTCTGGAGACGATACCAAATGTATTGCAAAAGGGACGAATGCATATATGCATAAGCTCTGGCAAGACAGATGGGACTTAATAGAAATAGGAAGACCTACGTATTGGTTTACAAGGACGTTAATATTGCTTTGCAACACAAGTGGTCCCTATCTACTACGTGTGTGATCGGCTCCTGCTACTTTAGGTGAAAAAAGTGATTAAAAGTAAGAAATTAATTACGGAGAAAAATTAACTAAATTATATGAATACTTTTTCTAACGAAATGTATTTAAGTTTGTTTTAAATTTTTGTTAATTTACCCTAAACAAAGTGTTTTTACAAAAGCTTGACAGTTGGAAAGCAGTGTTAAAAACATATTTTTTATTACGCGTACACATGGTCTTATAAACATAACTTCAAAATTGTAACTTTGTTGTTTGATATTAGACATTATAAAGTGCGATAGACAAAAAAAGTGATAATAATTGGGTTAGTGTTAGTGCTAAAACATCAAGTGGTTAAGAGATTCAAGATATCTGTAGAGCTATATAAGAAAGACCTTATATAAACACTACAAATATACGGAAGACAAAAGGTTGCCGCCCACTATTAAGTAAGTCGATTATCATTAACTATATATAATATTAAAACATAAGAATTAGTTTATATAAATGCGTGTTTTAAATAATAAAGAGAGTGTATTCATTGTAATAAGTGATTAAGTGAACAATATATGCGGTTTTCTTGAAAATAGTGATTGATCGTTTATGAACAATCAATGGTTACAAACAAATTGTAAGTAAGTAGGCTTAAGTACAAGTATGTACATGAGATATTTATAAAAATTCAGTGTGCCTTTGATAATGTCTGGTGGCCAAGTGACCTTCAAAGAATTAGGCCGGCGAAAACTTCTAGGTACGTCTACTGCGCTATGTAGAACTATTTTCATTGTCGAACATTAATTTTACAAACCGATTTCCGTTTTATGAAAAGGCAAATATCTAAAGGTTGTCCTCAGCGATCCGTTATAGGGCCTGAGCTCTAAAACATGGTATTCGACGAGAACTGAGTTTCTCACTCGAAAGGTTGTGTAAACGTATGTTTTGCCAACGATAATGTGATCCTTATCGGTGCAAATAGTAGAGAACAACCAGAAAGTTGTTCTCGACCTTCTATAGATAAAATCTGTAGTTTTTTAAACCTACAAAGCAACGAAACAAATACGGTAACAACGAATGATAAACTTGTAACACACCTTGCGCGTGTCACAAGGACGGAATGGAGCTTAAATTCGGCAACTATGCCGACACTATACAAGGAGGAATTTATGCCAATGGTTGTGTATTGTGCTTCGGCATGCTTCCACAGGATCAATCTTCCGGATCCTCTATGCAAAAAACTGTTATTGACGATGACGCGTTGTTGCAGAACTGTATCTACAGAAGTGGTGCAGGTGATATCGGAGACAATTCCTTGAGATTTAAAAATAACTCATGCACTCACTTAAGTACAAATTACGCTAGAACTAAAAAAATCAAATTTTGATGATTTAAAGTTAATGCGACAAATTTTGAGGATTTAAAGTTAATGCGGCTGTAGGATAAAAGTCTGGAGACGATACCAAAGGTATTGCAAAAGAGACAAATGCATATATGCATAAGCTCTGGCAAGACAGATGGGACTTAATAGAAATAAGAAGACCTACGTATTGGTTTACAAGGACGTTAATATTGCTTTGCAACACAAGTGGTCCCTATCTACTACGTGTGTGATCGGCTCCTGCTACTTTAGGTGAAAAAAGTGATTAAAAGTGAGAAATTAATTATGGAGAAAAATTAACTAAATTATATGAATACTTTTTCTAACGAAAAGTATTAAAGTTTGTTTTAAATTTGTGTTAATTTACCCTAAACAAAGTGTTTTTACAAGAGTTTGACGGTTGGAAAGCAGTGTTAAAAACAAATTTTTCATTACGCGTACACGCGGTCTTATAAACATAACCTCAAAAATGTAACTTTGTTGTTTGATATAAGACATTAATAAGTGCGATAGACAAAAAAAGTGATAATAATTAGGTTAGTGTTAGTGCTAAAACATCAAGTGGTTAAGAAATTCAAGAAATCTGTAGAGCTATATAAGGAAGACCTCATATAAACACTACAAATATATGGAAGACAAAAGGTTGCCGCCCACTATTAAGTACGTCGATTAACATTAACTATAAATATTATTAAAACATAAGAATTAGTTTATATAAATGTGTGTTTCAAATAATAAAGAGAGTGTATTGATTGTTATAAGTGATTAAGTGAACAATATATGCGGTTTTCTTGGAAATAGTGATTGATCGTTCATGAACAATCAATGGTAACAAACAAATAGTAAGTAAGTAGGTTTAAGTACAAGTATGTACATAAGATATTTATAGAAATTTAGTGTGCCTTTGATAATGTCTAAAGGCCAAGTGACCTTCAAAGAATTAGGCCGGCAAAAACCTCTAGGTACGTCTACAATGCTATGGAGAACTATGTTCATTGTCGAACATTAATTTTACAAATCGATTACCGTTCCATAAAATGGCAACTATCTAAAGGTTGTCCTCAGCGATCCGTAATGGTGCCTGAGCTCTGGAACAAGGTATTCGAGGAGAATTGTGTTTCTCACTCGAAAGGTTATGTAAACGTATGTTTTGCCGACGATAATGTGATCCTTATCGGTGCAAATAGTAAAGAACAACTAGAAAGTTGTTCTCGACCTGCTATAGATAAAATCTGTAGTTTCTTAAAGCTACAAAGCTACGAAACAAATACGGTAACAACATATGATAAACTTGTAACACACCTTGCGCGTGTCACAAGTACGAAATAGAGCTTAAACTCGGCAACTATGCCGACACTATACAACGGGGCATGTATGTCAATGGTTGTGTATTGTGCTTCGGCATGGTACTACACGATCAATCTTCCGGATCCTCCATGCAAGGAACTATGTTATTAACGATGACGCGTTGTTGCAGAACTGTATCAGAAACAATATATGCGGTTTTCTTGGAAATAGTAATTGATCGTTCATGAACAATCAATGGTAACAAACAAATGGTAAGTAAGTAGGCTTAAGTACAAGTATGTACATTAGATATTTAAAGAAATTCAGTGTGCCTTTGATAATGTCTGGTGGCCAAGTGACCTTCAAAGAATTAGGCCGGCAAAAACCTCTAGATACGTCTACTGCGCTATAGAGAACTATTTTCATTGTCAAACAATAATTTTACAAACCGATTACCGTTCCATGAAAGGGCAACTATCTAAAGGTTGTCCTCAGCCAATTGTAATGGGGCCTGAGCTTTGGAACATGGTATTCGACGAGAACTGTGTTTCTCACTCGAAAGGTTATGTAAACGTATGTTTTGCCGACGATAATGTGATCCTTATCGGTGCAAATAGTAAAGAACAACTAGAAAGTTGTTCTCGACCTGCTATAGATAAAATCTGTAGTTTCTTGAAGCTACAAAGCTACGAAACAAATACGGTAACAACATATGATAAACTTGTAACACACCTTGCGCGTGTCACAAGGACGGAATGGAGCTTAAATTTGGCAACTATGCCGACACTATACATGAAGGAATTTATGCCAATGGTTGTGTATTGTGCTTCGGCATGGTTCCACAGGATCAATCTTCCGGATCCTCTATGCAAAGAACTATGTTATTGACGATGACGCGTTGTTGCAGAACTGTATCTACAGAAGTGGTGCAGGTGATATCGGGGACAATTCCTTTAGATTTAAAAATAACTCATGCACTTACTCAAGTACAAATTACGCTAGAACTGAAAAAATCAAATTTTAATGATTTAAAGTTAATGCGACAAATTTTGAGGATTTAAAGTTAATGCGGCTGTAGGATAAAAGTCTGGAGACGATAAAAAATGTATTGCAAAAGGGACGAATGCATATATGCATAAGCTCTGGCAAGACAGATGGGACTTAATAGAAATAGGAAGACCTACGTATTGGTTTACAAGGACGTTAATATTGCTTTGCAACACAAGTGGTCCCTATCTACTACGTGTGTGATCGGCTCCTGCTACTTTAGGTGAAAAAAGTGATTAAAAGTAAGAAATTAATTACGGAGAAAAATTAACTAAATTATATGAATACTTTTTCTAACGAAATGTATTTAAGTTTGTTTTAAATTTTTGTTAATTTACCCTAAACAAAATGTTTTTACAAAAGCTTGACAGTTGGAAAGCAGTGTTAAAAACATATTTTTTATTACGCGTACACATGGTCTTATAAACATAACTTCAAAATTGTAACTTTGTTGTTTGATATTAGACATTATAAAGTGCGATAGACAAAAAAAGTGATAATAATTGGGTTAGTGTTAGTGCTAAAACATCAAGTGGTTAAGAGATTCAAGATATCTGTAGAGCTATATAAGGAAGACCTTATATAAACACTACAAATATACGGAAGACAAAAGGTTGCCGCCCACTATTAAGTAAGTCGATTATCATTAACTATATATAATATTAAAACATAAGAATTAGTTTATATAAATGCGTGTTTTAAATAATAAAGAGAGTGTATTCATTGTAATAAGTGATTAAGTGAACAATATATGCGGTTTTCTTGAAAATAGTGATTGATCGTTTATGAACAATCAATGGTTACAAACAAATTGTAAGTAAGTAGGCTTAAGTACAAGTATGTACATGAGATATTTATAAAAATTCAGTGTGCCTTTGATAATGTCTGGTGGCCAAGTGACCTTCAAAGAATTAGGCCGGCGAAAACTTCTAGGTACGTCTACTGCGCTATGTAGAACTATTTTCATTGTCGAACATTAATTTTACAAACCGATTTCCGTTTTATGAAAAGGCAAATATCTAAAGGTTGTCCTCAGCGATCCGTTATAGGGCCTGAGCTCTAAAACATGGTATTCGACGAGAACTGAGTTTCTCACTCGAAAGGTTGTGTAAACGTATGTTTTGCCAACGATAATGTGATCCTTATCGGTGCAAATAGTAGAGAACAACTAGAAAGTTGTTCTCGACCTTCTATAGATAAAATCTGTAGTTTTTTAAACCTACAAAGCAACGAAACAAATACGGTAACAACGAATGATAAACTTGTAACACACCTTGCGCGTGTCACAAGGACGGAATGGAGCTTAAATTCGGCAACTATGCCGACACTATACAAGGAGGAATTTATGCCAATGGTTGTGTATTGTGCTTCGGCATGCTTCCACAGGATCAATCTTCCGGATCCTCTATGCAAAAAACTGTTATTGACGATGACGCGTTGTTGCAGAACTGTATCTACAGAAGTGGTGCAGGTGATATCGGAGACAATTCCTTGAGATTTAAAAATAACTTATGCACTCACTTAAGTACAAATTACGCTAGAACTAAAAAAATCAAATTTTGATGATTTAAAGTTAATGCGACAAATTTTGAGGATTTAAAGTTAATGCGGCTGTAGGATAAAAGTCTGGAGACGATACCAAATGTATTGCAAAAGAGACGAATGCATATATGCATAAGCTCTGGCAAGACAGATGGGACTTAATAGAAATAGGAAGACCCACGTATTGGTTTACAAGGACGTTAATATTGCTTTGCAACACAAGTGGTCCCTATCTACTATGTGTGTGATTGGCTCCTGCTACTTTAGGTAAAAAAAGTGATTAAAAGTGAGAAATTAATTACGTAGAAAAATTAAAAAAATTATTTGAATACTTTTTCTAACGAAAAGTATTTAAGTTTGTTTTAAATTTGTGTTAATTTAAACTAAACAAAGTGTTTTTACAAAAGTTTGACAGTTGGAAAGCAGTGGTCAAAACGAATTTTTCATTACGCGTACACATGGTCTTATAAACATAACTTCAAAATTGTAACTTTGTTGTTTGATATAAGACATTAATAAGTACGATATACAAAAAAAGTGATAATAATTGGGTTAGTGTTAGTGCTAAAACATCAAATGGTTAAGAAATTCAAGAAATCTGTAGAGCTATATAAGGAAGACTTTATATAAACACTACAAATATACGAAAGACAAAAGGTTGCCGCCCACTATTAAGTAAGTCGATTAACATTCACTATAAATAATATTAAAACATAAGAATTAGTTTATATAAATGCGTGTTTCAAATAATAAAGAGAGTAATATATGCGGTTTTCTTGGAAATAGTGATTGATCGTTCATGAACAATCAATGGTAACAAACAAATAGTAAGTAAGTAGGCTTAAGTACAAGTATGTACATGAGATATTTATAGAAATTTAGTGTGCCTTTGATAATGTTTAGTGGCCAAGTGACCTTTAAAGAATAAGGCCGGCAAAAACGTCTAGGTACGTCTACTGCGCTATGGAGAACTATTTTCATTGTCGAACATTAATTTTACATACCAATTACCGTTTTTTGAAAAGGCAACTATCTAAAGGTTGTCCTTAGCAATCCGTAATGGGGCCTGAGCTCTGAAACATGGTATTCCACGAAAACTGTGTTTCTCACTCGAAAGGTTGTGGAAACGTATGTTTTGCCGACGATAATGTGATCCTTATCGGTGCAAATAGTAGAGAACAACTAGAAAGCCGTTCACAAACTGCTATAGATAAAAGCTGTAGTTTTTTGAAGCTACAAAGCTACGAAACAAATACGGTAACAACGAATGATAAACTTGTAACACACCTTGCGTGTGTCACAAGTACGAAATAGAGCTTAAACTCGGCAACTATGTTGACACTGTACAACGGGGCATGTATGTCAATGGTTGTGTATTGTGCTTCGACATGGTACTACAGGATCAATCTTTCGGATCCTCCATGCAAGGAACTATGTTATTAACGATGACGCGTTGTTGCAGAACTGTATCAGAAACAATATATGCGGTTTTCTTGGAAATAGTAATTGATCGTTCATAAACAATTAATGGTAACAAACAAATGGTAAGTAAGTAGGCTTAAGTACAAGTATGTACATTAGATATTTATAGAAATTCAGTGTGCCTTTGATAATGTCTGGTGGCCAAGTTACCTTTAAAGAATTAGGCCGGCAAAAACCTCTAAATACGTCTACTGCGCTATGAAGAACTATTTTCATTGTCGAACAATAATTTTACAAACCGATTACCGTTCCATGAAAAGGCAACTATCTAAAGGTTGTCCTCAGCCAATTGTAATGGGGCCTGAGCTTTGGAACAAGGTATTCGACGAGAACTGTGTTTCTCACTCGAAAGGTTATGTAAACGTATGTTTTGCCGACGATAAAGTGATCCTTATCGGTGCAAATAGTAAAGAACAACTAGAAAGTTGTTCTCGACCTGCTATAGTTAAAATCTGTAGTTCCTTGAAGCTACAAAGCTACGAAACAAATACGGTAACAACAAATGATAAACTTGTAACACACCTTGCGCGTGTCACAAGGACGGAATGGAGCTTGAATTATGCCGACACTATACATGAAGGAATTTATGCCAATGGTTGTGTATTGTGCTTCGGCATGTTTTTACAGGATCAATCTTCCGGATCCTCCATGCAAAGAACTATGTTATTGACGATGACGCGTTGTTGCAGAACTGTATCTACAGAAGTGGTGCAGGTGATATCGGGGACAATTCCTTTAGATTTAAAAATAACTCATGCACTCTGTTTGATTTAAATTTAGCGCTACCTCTCGGTATTGACACTATTCTATCTTTGTCTTTATACTCGGTAGTACTGTAGGTAATACAGTACTCTGTAATACCGTCCTACTACGTAGTTAATACTATACTCTGTAATACGGTACCACTATTTTTTTATATACTCCGTGACATCATAACGCATGTGTACATTTTGTTAAATATAATAAACCTGATTAATATAAATTAATAGTTTATCTCTGCTAATTTTAACAGGTTATGGGCCCAGATAAATCCAGAGACGTTTAGTAAGTGTTTTTCGGAAAAGTGGATAAAGACTTTTAGTGTGGTGAACATAACCTTAAAAAAAACGTGGCTGTTGAAGCTGTTTCTGTTTTTTTGTGTTTAAAGTGTTCTCAACGAATAAAAATGGCATCGAATAATTCACTGGCATTAATCGAGAAGTTAACCGGCCGTGAAAACTATTCGACTTGGCAATTCGCAGTGAAAACATACCTAAGTAGATGAGGAGAGCGGGTTCCAGGACAGTTTGGAGTAGGGATGCATTTAGGTCACGATATGCAGAGGGGGCGTGGCTAGACTTGGAAGAATGTAAAAGGGGGTAAGGGTGGGGTAAGGAGTAAGGTGGCGTGGCTAGACACAAGCGCATTCCTTCGAATGTAACTTAAAGCACACGTGTTAGCCGGCGTCAGCACATGTTCTCATGAGAACTTCGTATATAATTTATTCTTATGCAATATGATAAAACAATATTTTCCAAACGTAGACAAATTTTTTGTTATACATTTTATGTTTTAGTTAAATGTAGGGCCGGATTGGGTATTGTTGTATTAGATTATTTATTTAAGTATACTAAAAGTTATAATATACGTACATTATATCATTGATGATTGTCAAAGCATACAGTTATTTTTTTATGTGTTGTAATAATCATAAAGTCTTATAAGTCAGACAATGGTGTTGTTTTACATATATGAGGTTATAACACCACAGTAACTGTTAAAATAGTAGGAGGATATTTTATTATACAAATTTATTAGGTAGCGGTTTGATCCATATGTATGAGGCTATATAGGTTGTATATAATAGTAGAATCACAATTAGCTAAACCAAAAGCTCTAACTTAAGTTGAAACAAACTGTTTAAAATAAAACTGCTCGAAGGGTCGGGGCCCCCGAGAATTTTATTTATTTTGAATGCGCGAGGATCATAGAATTAAGAATTGATAGTCTGATGGTAAATATATTATAGTATTAAATAAGTAAAGTGCTACCCTGTTAAATTTAGAAACCAACATCAGCCCGAGAGACATCATTGACGTTGTAAAAGCATTGATTGTTATCAAGTTTTGTTGTATTGCTACCCACATCGCAAATTGAACATAGCTCGGGGTATTTGTGTTCATAAATTATTCTTATGCAAAGCGGGGAACTACTGTATTCAAAATATAAGTTCTGATGATGAGTGCAGTGATTTTGAAAGTGATATTACTGGGTCCAACGATGAAATAGAGTTTATAAATGGTACTGAAGAAACTGTGTGTAGTTATATTTCAGACTCTGTCTGTGAAGAAATCGTTATTGGTCATGAGGAAATTTATATATCTAACTGTAAAAATATTTCAAATTTAGATTCAGATTGTGAATTGATTGAAGAAACTGTTGATATATCTGACGATAACAACGAAATCATAGAAATCGTTGACTCTGAAGAAAAAGGTTAGTCAGTGATTATAGAAAAGTACTAAAATTGAAAGTGATTGATTGTATTAAGATTAAGTTAAGCGTATTTTTATGAAAATGTATATTAAAAATTTTTCTCCACGTTTATTATTTGAAATAAATGAAGGTGAACATATGTTTATTTTACCTAGACTATTAAATATTGAAGTAAATTTTAATTTATTTTTAGATAGAAAAGAATTGTTATTATTGATATTAATTGATAATATAAATAAGATATATTTAAACATAATATATGTACCAAATAAATTTAATTATGCATTGATTTAAAGTTAAATTGTGGATTACAGTGTCATTTGTTAATAGATTTAAATATGTTTAATCAATTTAAATTCTTTGATGAAATTATAATCAATCAGAATAATTTCTGTGAAACTTTTAGAGCCGGGTTACTTTTTATATCTGAATTTGGAGACCCTGGATATGAGAGCCAAGACTCACTTGATTGGATTCTTAATGATTAATTTTATTGCACTAATTACTAATAGATTGTAAATTTTGTTGTACATAGAAAATATATCCAAATAAGGATAATTCATAAAGTATAAGGGTGCTAATTCATCCATTGAATTTACATGACTTGAACAATATGAATACAAAATTGCATGACTTAACCAAATATGGGCACAAAATTTTTATAGTACACTTTTATAGAAATTAAGACATAGTACATAAACCCATTACCAAACAGTTTAACTCGGTCTCGGTTTGATTCGGTCAAGTTCGTCGATTCTCGCCATTTGCTATTTCATTTGACAGTTGTTACATTGTTTCGTTCCATACACTTATAAAAAATAGTTTTAGATACATTCTTTTATCTCAAGTTATATTTAAATAATAAATATATATAATAAAATATTATATTCTTGTCTGAGCGACGAGTATTTTGAGCAATACCGTTAGTAGGTTAAAGCATATTATGATTTCTTAGCTATATTTAAAAACTTAAAAAGGCTCTACATTACGCCTGATATAATGCAGCACTTTATACAGCTTCATACATGTTTCTCATACGCACTCAAATAATACATTTTAGGGTATCAATAACTAACCCTATATATTCACAGGATGTTCTTATAAAACTGTCTTATTTATATAATAAACTGTATTGTATCACTTAAACCTTTGTTTGTAATTATTATTAACTATGAACCACGTTTGTAGTTAACCTTTTTTGCTAAACACTTTTTGTTTCTAATACATTACTCTACATCATATACAATGTTGAGATGTCAATATTCTATAGATTCTCTGCATAGTGTACTGTAGTGTACAATCTTTTGCTTTAGACACTTATATAAAAGAAATAGTAAAATAACAAATATATAAATTATTGAAATAGTTACGATAGATGTGTAAATATCTCTCATTGTATTGCAATATATTAAAAAATAACTAAATATTTGAGGTTCTGGTAGCCAACTTTATAAACATACTTTTACAGAAATGAGGCTCCTATTTTCTAACTGTTTACCGGACGTCTATATATTTTATAAATTAAGCTATGTAAGTTAAGACAAAACTATCAGAAGACATTAAATAAAAAGCAACACGGATCCTATACCTTGGAACTGGTAGGAGTAGCGTAATTTGTAAAATATAGGCCTTTGAAAAATTGTCAGAAGTTATCAGCTGTCAAGTAAGCAGTTACAAAATAGGAGCCTTTTAAGTCATGGTTATCAAATATAACCTTTAGTGTCAGCAAGTGAGATGACATCCTGCAGAAATAATAAAATCCACTATACATTGTTAATGAACGCAGTCTTTAAAGTGTTTCTAGTTTAGATAAAAAGAAAATCGAAATATTATTTTGTGTAATTGTTTATTTTTGAAATTCATGTTCATATACAGCAAAAGTATAATAATACCTAATAATTAACATTCTTTTGTCAGTTAAAGATAAAAAGGCTATAGTAAATGTAGTAAATAATGATCAAGCTTGCTTTATGTGGGCTATAACTTTAGCATTGTATCCAGCATCAAAAAGTATGGATAGAGTTACATCATATCCACATTATTCAAAAGTACTTAATTCAAATGGTATAGAATTACCGATGAAATTAAAAGATATTAGAACATTTGAGAAGAATAATGATATAAGTGTGAATGTTTATGGACTTGAAAATAATTTCATTGTGGGACCGTTGCATTATACATTTAAAAAGAAGAAACAACGTGTTAATTTATTGTATATTGAAGATTTGAGTAATGGACATTATTGTTGGATTAAAAATATATCAAGATTAATAAGAAGTCAATTTTCTAAGCATACTAGTAAACAATTTTTGTGTGATGGATGCTTTTCATTTTTTAACACAGAAGATCAGTTAAATAGACATTTAGAATATGATTGCAATAAGATATATACAATCCTTCCTTCTAAGTATAACGCTAAAGATAAATTGGGTAATATGATATCTCAAAACATTTTAAAATTCGATAATCATAAGAATCAATTACGCGTTCCATTTGTGATATATGGAGATTTTGAAACATTATTAAAACCCATTAGTACTTGTTATCCTGAAACTAATACATCATTTTCAAATAATATTCAAATTCATGAACCATATTCTTTTGCTTATTATATTAAATGTTCCTTTAATGATTCCTTAAGTAAGTTTGTTACGTACAGAGGTATTAATTGCGTTAAAGTATTTATTGAAACAATAACTGAAGACGCTAAACAAATTTATAAAGTCTTAAATAAAGTGAAGCCTTTAAATAAATTATCTGATTGGCAAAAACAGGAATGTGATGAAGCTTCTATTTGCCATATTTGTGAAGGTATCCTCAATGGTGATAAAGTGTTAGATCATTGTCATTTAACTGGTAATTACCGAGGAGCTGCTCATAATCATTGCAATTTAAAATTTACAATTCCAAAGTTTATACCTGTCATATTCCATAACTTAAGTAATTACGATAGCCATATAATTGTAAAAGAATTAGGTAATGATAGTGAAAAAATTGAAGTTATTCCAGAAAATAAGGAAAAGTATATATCTTTTACGAAACATATTTTGGTGGAATCAAAAGTCGATAAAAATGATAAAGTTCATAACTGCCATATTAAACTTAGATTTATTGATTCTTTACGATTTATGCATTCTAGTTTAGAAACACTTGCAAAAAATTTATTATCAGAACAATTTTTCGAATTAAAAAAATTCTATCCGAATGAAAATCATTTCAATTTAATAAAACGTAAAGGTGTATTTCCTTATGAATATGTAAATAGTAGGGATATGCTTAATGAATCTGACTTGCCATCTCAAAATAATTTTTATAGCTCACTTAATGGCTGTAATATATCTGACGATGATTACAATCATGCCAAAATGGTTTGGTATGCATTTGAAATGAAAACATTAGGGAAATATTCAGACTTATATTTAAAGATCGATGTTCTGTTGTTAACAGATATTTTTGAAAATTTTCGAGATGTGTGCTATAAAACATATAATATACATCATTTTCAAATAATATTCAAATTCATGAACCATATTCTTTTGCTTATTATATTAAATGTTCCTTTAATGATTCCTTAAGTAAGTTTGTTACGTACAGAGGTATTAATTGCGTTAAAGTATTTATTGAAACAATAACTGATACGTACAGAGGTATTAATTGCGTTAAAGTATTTATTGAAACAATAACTGAAGACGCTAAACAAATTTATAAAGTCTTAAATAAAGTGAAGCCTTTAAATAAGTTATCTGATTGGCAAAAACAGGAATATGATGAAGCTTCTATTTGCCATATTTGTGAAGGTATCCTCAATGGTGATAAAGTGTTAGATCATTGTCATTTAACTGGTAATTACCGAGGAGCTGCTCATAATCATTGCAATTTAAAATTTACAATTCCAAAGTTTATACCTGTCATATTCCATAACTTAAGTAGTAGATGAGTAGGGCCGTTTCTGGCTTAAATTTGAAATTGAGTTGGAAATTATTGGTGGTGGGGAT
>OY783213.1:313410-458283 GCA_963678705.1 Panorpa germanica | reverse complement strand
GGAAGACCTCATATAAACACTACAAATATACGGAAGACAAAAGGTTACCGCTCACTATCAAGTAAGTCGATTAACATTAACTATAAATAGTATTAAAACATAAGAATTAGTTTATATAAATGCGTGTTTTAAATAATAAAGAGAGTGTATTAATTGTTATAAGTGATTAAGTGAACAATATATGCGGTTTTCTTGGAAATAGTGATTGATCGTTCATGAACATTCAATGGTAACAAACAAATGGTAAGTAAGTAGGCATAAGTACAAGTATGTACATGAGATATTTAAAGAAATTCAGTGTGCCTTTGATAATGTCTGGTGGCCAAGTGACCTTCAAAGAATTAGACCGGCAAAAACCTCTCGGTACGTCTACTGCGCTATGGAGAACTATTTTCATTGTCAAACATTAATTTTACAAACCAATTACCGTTCCATAAAAAGGCAACTATCTAAAGGTTGTCCTTAGCGATCCGTATTGCGGCCTGAGCTTTGGAACATGGTATTCGACGAGAACTGTGTTTCTCACTTGAAAGGTTGTGTAAACGTATGTTTTGCCAACGATAATGTGATCCTTTTCGGTGCAAATAGTATAGAACAACTAGAATGCCGTTCTGGACCTGCTATAGATAAAATTTGTAGTTTCTTGAAGCTACAAAGCTACGAAACAAATACGGTAACAACGAATGATAAACTTGTAACACACCTTGCGCGTGTCACAAGGACGGAATGAAGCTTAATCTCGGCAACTATGCCGACACTATACAAGGAGGCATTTATGCAAATGGTTGTGTATTGTGCTTCGGCATGGTATTACAGGATCAATCTTCCAGATCTTCTATGCAAAGAACTATGTTATTGACGATGACGCGTTGCTGCAGAACTGTATTTACAGAAGTGGTGCAGGTGATATTAAGGACAATTCCTTTAGATTTAAAAATCACTCATGCACTTACTTAAGTACAAATTACGCTAGAACTGAAAAGATTAAATTTTGATGATTTAAAATTAATGCGACAAATTTCGATTATTTAAAGTTAATGCGGCTGTAGGATAAAAGTCTGGAGACTGTTCAGTACAGAACATAAAATATGTCTCTGGTAACATTTTAATATTGTGAAGTAATTGTTGTCTCTGGTAGAAATCACACACACGGCAACATTATAAATATTGGAGTGGAAGCCACAGGCATATGGCAAGGCAGATGTTCATTCTATTCCTTATACTTGCAGTGTCACGAGTACACCACCATTTTGTTCAATAAAAACTATTAAGTTATTTAAGAAAAGTGTAAAATAATTTAAGTTTGAATATTTAATAAAATATTCATTCAAATTTTACTCGCATGGTTTTATTTCGTACATGCGAAGTTGGTCCTTCGAGCATATAGTAACCGCGTGTGATTTCGTTGTATTTTGAGGTTATATCCATATAGTAGCCGACACGTGCAACGGCGTTTTTACAGTTACCCCATGGCGGCTCGGGAAGTCATCAATTGCCATTGATTGGGTAATGCAACGCTTTATTTAAACGGATTCACAGACGATTTGGATACTACATACTTACATTTCAAGAAAAAATATTCAAGAAAAATATCAACTCGGAAAGGGAATACAAGGACGCTGGAACAGGGTAAAATATTCTTTTACTCATCAAGGTACAATATTATCACGTAAGAAAAATGGAGGGACTGAAAAGGCTTGAAACGGCGCGGACAAGAGCAAAAGGTTCAATATCTAGGATGGACAACTACGTTAACGACTCAAGAGCTCTCGAATCCGGTACTGTGGAGTTGTTAGAGGCGAAAAAAAGAAAAGTTGCTGACTACATATCAATCGTATGAGCTCACGCAGTCCAGTATTTTAGAGATTGATGAACAGGATGATGAAGATATAAAGGAAGTTGAAGAAAAATACTTCAATATTTTAGTTAAATTAAATGCTAGTATAACTAAATTAAAAGAAGTTAATAGGCCTACTTGTCCTAGCTTAGTTGCATCGAAACGTCCAGCAGTGGAAATTCCAACCTTTGATGGCAAGGATATAACTTGATTTAAGCCCTTTTATGAGCTTTTCCAAGCGGTTGTTCATAATAATACCTCAATGTCAGATGTGCAAAGGCTCTTTTATTTTAGAAAGTATCTCCTTGATAAAGCTCTTTCAATAATTATAAATCTGCCGCTTGTGAACAGCTCATATAAAGAGGCGCTTGATTTATTGTTAGCGCGCTATGATAATAAAGCACGCTTAATCTCTAATCATATTAATATACTACTTGATATTCCAAACATGCAAAAAGGTACTGCAGTCGCTATAAGGACCTTTTTATGTCAAGTTAAATAGCAATTGCAAGCTTAAAAAATCTTGATGAGAATGTTGACAAATGGGATATGATTTTAATCTCAATCTTAAGCAGGAAGTTAGATATATTTACTAGCCGCACTTTCCACATGGAAAGAAATTTAGAAAAACTGCCTACTATGGCAGAATTTATTTCCTTTTTAGAAAAACGTGCAGTTGCACTTGAAGATAGTTCACCTTATAAAAATATGTCACATGACAAAAATTATAGAGAAAATTCACACTCAAAGGTTTCCAATGTCACTACTCGCTACAATGTAGCATGTAGGTATTGTGATATAGACCATCAAATTTTTAAATGTTCAAAATTCAAAATGGTCCCTATAGAGACTCGCAATTCCTTTGTTGAAGAACATAAATTATGTTCGCTATGTTTGAAAGCCCATAGAGGCAAGTGTCTCCTTAAAAATAAATATAAATGTCACAATTGTAAAGGTATACATAACAGTTTGTTATGTGATAAAACTGAAGCTCCAGTTGTAATGTGCTCTAGCAATGATAATTTGGGTGGTACCATATTGCTGCCTACTATAAAGGTAAAAATCGTTGACAAATTGGTCGCGAGTTTCTAGTTCGTGCATTGCTCGATAGTGGTAGCTAAGCATCATTTGTGACTACTGAACTTTTAGAAAATTTGTGTTTACGCACAACTACTCAATGTAGTAACATTATTGGTATAGGTAATAAAGCCACAAAATTATACCAGTCAGCAATTTTAAACATACAGTCATAATATAACAACAATATTAATTACAATGTGAACTGTCATGTAGTTGAGTCTATCACTACGCCTTTGCCTCAATTTTTAATTGATACATCTAAAGTTATTCTTTCCAAAAAAATTACACTAGCTGATAAGCAGTACAATGTACCGACGAAAATATTATTGCTATTGGGAGCTGATGTATATTTTGCCATTCTATTAGGTGGCTGTATTAAGTTAAATAATGGGTCAGTTTTACAAAACACTACATTTGGATATGTGGTTGCAGGTAAATTGCACAATCAAAATAATTATTCATATAATAATATTGTATCTAATTTTGCTATTTGTGACCACAAAAAACTTGAAAATGTTATGGAACAATTTTGGACGACTGAGAAAGTCCCAGAGGAAACAGATAGGTTTTCTGAGGAATATTTAAAGGCTGAACATATTTTTCAAAATTCAGTAGTACTTAAAAATAATAGTTTTACTGTTGATTTGCCATTAGTCAGCCCAGTAAATGAACTAGAATTGGGGGATTCTTTCTCAGTCGCACTGCAAAGATTTTATGTGTTAGAAAAGAGATTTAAACGAAATCCTTCACTATTGGAGGTATATAAAAAATTTATTGATCAATATGTAGAAATGGGACATGCCAGGGAAATTGATATAGGTTCTTATGATGTTTATAATGCTCCTAATTACTTTCTAGCGCATCATGCAGTAACCAATAATGACAGCAAGACTACTAAATTGCGTGTGGTCTTTGATGGAAGTATGCGTTCTAAAAACAAAGTTTCTCTTAACGATGTCATGCTGAATGGTCCTGTGGTTCAGGGTGAGCTTTTGGATATTCTCATATTATTTAGAACTTATGTGTTTACAATAGACTGTGACATAGAAAAAATTTTCCGCTGTGTCCTAATAAATGACACTTACAAGGTCTTACAAAATATCTTATGGAGAGACGATCCAGGTAAGCCCATCATTTGTTTGCAATTACAGACAGTAACGTACGGACTAAAGTCTTCTACTTTTTGGCCACACGGTGTCTCATAGAACTTGCCCATCGCTACAAACATAAATATCCTCTTGCTGCAAGAGCAATGCGCTACAATACGTATGTTGATGATGTCATAGGTGGGTGTGATGATGTGGAAGAATTATTTGAATTAAAGCCTCAATTAATTGATTTACTACAATTAGGTAATTTTAAATTGCACAAATAGTCTTCCAATCATCCCTTAGTACTCGACGACATCTCTAGTGATAAAAAATATATTGATGAATTAGATTTAAATAAATCAAACATTATTAAGACATTAGGTCTGAAATACAATATTATTTCGGACACATTTACCTTTAAGTGTCCTAACACGAATAGTAATACTTTAAATAATAAAAGAAAAGTACTTAGTTTTTTTGGGACTTTATTTGATCCGTTAGGCTTGAAGATTGGTCCTATAATAGTAGTAGCCAAGTTAATTATGCAAGAACTTTGGTTTTTAAAAATAGATTGGGATGCATTGCTGCCTGCCAAACAACTACAGATGTGGGAAAAGTTCCTCAATGGTCTAAAGATAGCAGACAGTATTTCAATTGATCGACTTATAAAGAAAGAAAATTTTGTTACTGCAGAGTTGATAGGCTATGCAGACGCATCTATGAAAGCGTACGGGTACTGCCTTTACTTGAGAACTGTTACAGCAAACGGCAAAATAAAAACAAAATTAATTTGCTCCAAGTATCGTGTGGCTCAATTAAGTAAGGTACTTACAATACCCCAACTAGAGCTTAATAGCGCAGTCTTGCTGGCGCAACTCGCGGCTAGTCAGTAAAATACTCACGACTAGATTTGAACATAAAGTTTTCTTGTATAGTGATTCCAAAATAGTCCTTGCTTGGATTCAAGCTGACAAAATAAAGGCTAATATCTATGTTAATAACAGAGTAAAGCAAATAACACAACTTACTGATAAAATTTCATGGTACTATGTAAAGTCAGGTGATAACCCGGCTGATTTAATTTCTCGTGGTGTACAACCACAATATTTAAAGGATCAGGCTCTTTGGTGGAACGGTTCTCAATATTTATCCGATTGTGATTTTAAACATGATCGTTATTATGATTTAAATACAGTACTTCCTTTAGAAGGTGAAGATATTAACTGTAATGCTTGTAACATTGAAGTGGAACAAGCACCTTTACTGTTAGATTTGTTTGAAAAATTTTCTAACATCAATAAGCTACAGCGTGTCTTACCTTACATGTACAGATTTTTTAATAACTGTAAGAATAAAAGTACCAATTTAAATGAAAATTTATCTCCACAAGAACTTCATAATTCCCTATTAGTTATCATTTGCTCCGTTCAAAAACAAATATTTTTTAAAGAAATAAGATGCCTCTTAAGTGACACAATTATAAAATCCGGTAAAGGTAATCTCTATCCTTTCATAGACAGTTCTGGCTTGATTCGTGTTGGTGGCAGGTTGCAAAATGCAGGCATTGCAAAAGACAAAATGCACCCAGTCATACTGCCAAAGGCTAACAATATTACCTCCATGATAATTAAAAATGAACACTTACGCTTGCTCCATGCTGGTGCTAGATTAGTACTCAGCTCCTTGTCACAAAAGTTCTGGATTATCAATGGCATACGTGAGGTCAAAAAGGTAGTACACAAATGCGTTAAATGTTCGCGATTGAAGGCTAAATCTGCTAAACAATTGATGGGTTCTTCACCACCTGACAGAGTTACAGCTACAAGACCATTTCAGCATGTAGGTGTAGATTTTTGTGGACCTTTTAATATAAAGATAGCTCGCATACGCAAACCATTGATTACAAAAGGCTACATTTCCTTGTTTCTTTGCTTTTCAACAAAGGCCATACACATGAAAGTAGTTTCTGATTTAAAAACTGAAACATTTTTAGCTCGTTACTATTATTGTAACTATTTTGATGATTGTTTTGTCCATTATGTTGATGATATTGTATGCTATAATTGTGATGATAATTATGATTTCTGTTATATTTATGATAGTTATTATTTTGTTTTATATTATTTTCATAAAAATTTGGTACCATTTAATTAGGAAGTTTATAATATTTTTATGTAATTTTGTATAATTTTGAAAATGGTTGTGAGATCATCTATTTTTCCTTGGCCCGCAACTTATGTTTAGTACAGAACATAAAATATGTCTCTGGTAACATTTCAATATTGTGAAGTAATTGTTGTCTCTGGTAGAAATCACACACACGGCAACATTATAAATATTGGAGTGGAAGCCACAGGCATATGGCAAGGCAGATGTTCATTCTATTCCTTATACTTGCAGTGTCACGAGTACACCACCATTTTGTACAATAAAAACTATTAAGTTATTTAAGAAAAGTGTAAAATAATTTAAGTTTGAATATTTAATAAAATATTCATTCAAATTTTACTCGCATGGTTTTATTTCGTACAGAGACGATACCAAATATATTGCAAAAGAGATGAATGCATATATGCATAAGCTCTAACAAGACAGATGGGACTTAATACAAAAAGGAAGACTTACGTATTGGTTTACAAGAACGTTAATATTGCTTTGCAACACAAGTGGTTCCTATCTACTATGTGTGTGATCGGCTCCTGCTACTTTAGGTGAAAAAAGTGATTAAAAGTGAGAAATTAATTACGGAAAAAAAAAAAATAAATTATATGAATACTTTTTCAAACGAAAAGTATTTAAGTTGGTTTTAAATTTGTGTTAATTTACCCTAAACAAAGTGTTTCTACAAAAGTTTGACAGTTGGAAACCAGTGTTAAAAACGAATTTTTCATTACGCGTACACGCGGTCTTATAAACATAACCTCAAAATTGTAACTTTAATGTTTGATATAAGACATTAATAAGGGCGATAGACAAATAAAATGATAATAATTAGGATAGTGTTAGTGCTAAAACATCAAGTGGTTAAGGAATTCAAGAAATCTGTAGAGCTATATAAGAAAGACCTTATATAAACACTACCAATATACGGAAGACAAAAGGTTGCCGCCCACTATCAAGTAAGTCGATTAACATTAACCATAAATAATATTAAAACATAAGAATTAGTTTATATAAATGCGTGTTTTAAATAATAAAGAGAGTGTATTAATTGTTATAAGTGATTAAGTGAACAATATATGCGGTTTTCTTGGAAATAGTGATTGATCGTTCTTAAACATTTAATGGTAACAAACAAATGGTAAGTAAGTAGGCATAAGTACAAGTATGTACATGAGATATTTATAGAAATTCAGTGTGCCTTTGATAATGTCTGGTGGCCAAGTGACCTTTAAAGAATTAGACCGGCAAAAACCTCTAGGTACGTCTACTGCGCTATGGAGAACTATTTTCATTGTAAAACATTAATTTTAGAAACCGATTACCGTTTCATAAAAAGGCAATTATCAAAAGGATGTCCTCAGCGATCCGTAATGGGGCCTGAGCTCTGGAACATGGTCTTCGACGAGAACTGTGTTTCTTACTCGAAAGGTTGTGTAAAAGTATGTTTTGCCAACGATAATGTGATCCTTATCGGTGCAAATAGTACAGAACAACTAGAAAGCCGTTCTCGACCTGCTATAGATAAAATCTGTAGTTTCTTAAAGCTACAAAGCTACGAAACAAATACGGTAACAACAATTGATAAACTTGTAACACACCTTGCGCGTGTCACAAGGACGAAATGAAGCTTAAACTCGGCAACTATGGCGACACTATACAATGGGGCATTTATGCCAATGGTTGTGTATTGTGCTTTGGCATTATATTACAGGATCAATCTTCCAGATCTTCCATGCAAAGAACTATGTTATTGACGATGACGCGTTGTTGCAGAACTGTATCTACAGAAGTGGTGCAGGTGATATTGGGTACAATTCCTTTAGATTTAGAAATCACTCATGCACTTACTCAAGTACAAATTACGCTAGAACTGAAAAAATCAAATTTTGATGACTTAAAATTAATGCGACAAATTTCGAGGATTTAAAGTTAATGCAGCTGTAGGATAAAAGTCTGGAGACGATACCAAATATATTGCCAAAGAGATGAATGCATATATGCATAAGCTCTGGCAAGACAGATGGGACTTAATACAAAAAGGAAGACCTACGTATTGGTTTACAAGGACGTTAATATTGCTTTGCAACACAAGTGGTTCCTCTCTACTATGTGTGATCAGCTCCTGCTACTTTAGTTGAAAAAAGTGATTAAAAGTGAGAAATTAATTACGGAAAAAGTTAAAATAAATTATATGAATACTTTTTCAAACGAAAAGTATTTAAGTTTGTTTTAAATTTGTGTTAATTTACCCTAAACAAAGTGTTTTTACAAAAGTTTGACAGTTGGAAATTAGTGTTAAAAACGAATTTTTCATTACGCGTACACGCGGTCTTATAAACATGACCTCAAAATTGTAACTTTGATGTTTGATATAAGACATTAATAAGTGCGATAGACAAAAAAATTGATAATAATTAGGTTAGTGTTAGTGCTAAAACATCAAGTGGTTAAGAAATTCAAGAAATCTGTAGAGCGATATAAGGAAGACCTCATATAAACACTACAAATATACGAAAGACAAAAGGTTACCGCTCACTATCAAGTAAGTCGATTAACATTAACTATAAATAGTATTAAAACATAAGAATTAGTTTATATAAATGCGTGTTTTAAATAATAAAGAGAGTGTATTAATTGTTATAAGTGATTAAGTGAACAATATATGCGGTTTTCTTGGAAATAGTGATTGATCGTTCATGAACATTCAATGGTAACAAACAAATGGTAAGTAAGTAGGCATAAGTACAAGTATGTACATGAGATATTTAAAGAAATTCAGTGTGCCTTTGATAATGTCTGGTGGCCAAGTGACCTTCAAAGAATTAGACCGGCAAAAACCTCTCGGTACGTCTACTGCGCTATGGAGAACTATTTTCATTGTCAAACATTAATTTTACAAACCAATTACCGTTCCATAAAAAGGCAACTATCTAAAGGTTGTCCTCAGCGATCCGTATTGCGGCCTGAGCTTTGGAACATGGTATTCGACGAGAACTGTGTTTCTCACTTGAAAGGTTGTGTAAACGTATGTTTTGCCAACGATAATGTGATCCTTTTCGGTGCAAATAGTATAGAACAACTAGAATGCCGTTTTGGACCTGCTATAGATAAAATTTGTAGTTTCTTGAAGCTACAAAGCTACGAAACAAATACGGTAACAACGAATGATAAACTTGTAACACACCTTGCGCGTGTCACAAGGACGGAATGAAGCTTAATCTCGGCAACTATGCCGACACTATACAAGGAGGCATTAATGCAAATGGTTGTGTATTGTGCTTCGGCATGGTATTACAGGATCAATCTTCCAGATCTTCCATGCAAAGAACTATGTTATTGACGATGACGCGTTGCTGCAGAACTGTATTTACAGAAGTGGTGCAGGTGATATTAAGGACAATTCCTTTAGATTTAAAAATCACTCATGCACTTACTTAAGTACAAATTACGCTAGAACTGAAAAGATTAAATTTTGATGATTTAAAATTAATGCGACAAATTTCGATTATTTAAAGTTAATGCGGCTGTAGGATAAAAGTCTGGAGACTGTTCAGTACAGAACATAAAATATGTCTCTGGTAACATTTTAATATTGTGAAGTAATTGTTGTCTCTGGTAGAAATCACACACACGGCAACATTATAAATATTGGAGTGGAAGCCACAGGCATATGGCAAGGCAGATGTTCATTCTATTCCTTATACTTGCAGTGTCACGAGTACACCACCATTTTGTTCAATAAAAACTATTAAGTTATTTAAGAAAAGTGTAAAATAATTTAAGTTTGAATATTTAATAAAATATTCATTCAAATTTTACTCGCATGGTTTTATTTCGTACATGCGAAGTTGGTCCTTCGAGCATATAGTAACCGCGTGTGATTTCGTTGTATTTTGAGGTTATATCCATATAGTAGCCGACACGTGCAACGGCGTTTTTACAGTTACCCCATGGCGGCTCGGGAAGTCATCAATTGCCATTGATTGGGTAATGCAACGCTTTATTTAAACGGATTCACAGACGATTTGGATACTACATACTTACATTTCAAGAAAAAATATTCAAGAAAAATATCAACTCGGAAAGGGAATACAAGGACGCTGGAACAGGGTAAAATATTCTTTTACTCATCAAGGTACAATATTATCACGTAAGAAAAATGGAGGGACTGAAAAGGCTTGAAACGGCGCGGACAAGAGCAAAAGGTTCAATATCTAGGATGGACAACTACGTTAACGACTCAAGAGCTCTCGAATCCGGTACTGTGGAGTTGTTAGAGGCGAAAAAAGAAAAGTTGCTGACTACATATCAATCGTATGAGCTCACGCAGTCCAGTATTTTAGAGATTGATGAACAGGATGATGAAGATATAAAGGAAGTTGAAGAAAAATACTTCAATATTTTAGTTAAATTAAATGCTAGTATAACTAAATTAAAAGAAGTTAATAGGCCTACTTGTCCTAGCTTAGTTGCATCGAAACTTCCAGCAGTGGAAATTCCAACCTTTGATGGCAAGGATATAACTTGATTTAAGCCCTTTTATGAGCTTTTCCAAGCGGTTGTTCATAATAATACCTCAATGTCAGATGTGCAAAGGCTCTTTTATTTTAGAAAGTATCTCCTTGATAAAGCTCTTTCAATAATTATAAATCTGCCGCTTGTGAACAGCTCATATAAAGAGGCGCTTGATTTATTGTTAGCGCGCTATGATAATAAAGCACGCTTAATCTCTAATCATATTAATATACTACTTGATATTCCAAACATGCAAAAAGGTACTGCAGTCGCTATAAGGACCTTTTTATGTCAAGTTAAATAGCAATTGCAAGCTTTAAAAAATCTTGATGAGAATGTTGACAAATGGGATATGATTTTAATCTCAATCTTAAGCAGGAAGTTAGATATATTTACTAGCCGCACTTTCCACATGGAAAGAAATTTAGAAAAACTGCCTACTATGGCAGAATTTATTTCCTTTTTAGAAAAACGTGCAGTTGCACTTGAAGATAGTTCACCTTATAAAAATATGTCACATGACAAAAATTATAGAGAAAATTCACACTCAAAGGTTTCCAATGTCACTACTCGCTACAATGTAGCATGTAGGTATTGTGATATAGACCATCAAATTTTTAAATGTTCAAAATTCAAAATGGTCCCTATAGAGACTCGCAATTCCTTTGTTGAAGAACATAAATTATGTTCGCTATGTTTGAAAGCCCATAGAGGCAAGTGTCTCCTTAAAAATAAATATAAATGTCACAATTGTAAAGGTATACATAACAGTTTGTTATGTGATAAAACTGAAGCTCCAGTTGTAATGTGCTCTAGCAATGATAATTTGGGTGGTACCATATTGCTGCCTACTATAAAGGTAAAAATCGTTGACAAATTTGGTCGCGAGTTTCTAGTTCGTGCATTGCTCGATAGTGGTAGCTAAGCATCATTTGTGACTACTGAACTTTTAGAAAATTTGTGTTTACGCACAACTACTCAATGTAGTAACATTATTGGTATAGGTAATAAAGCCACAAAATTATACCAGTCAGCAATTTTAAACATACAGTCATAATATAACAACAATATTAATTACAATGTGAACTGTCATGTAGTTGAGTCTATCACTACGCCTTTGCCTCAATTTTTAATTGATACATCTAAAGTTATTCTTTCCAAAAAAATTACACTAGCTGATAAGCAGTACAATGTACCGTCGAAAATATTATTGCTATTGGGAGCTGATGTATATTTTGCCATTCTATTAGGTGGCTGTATTAAGTTAAATAATGGGTCAGTTTTACAAAACACTACATTTGGATATGTGGTTGCAGGTAAATTGCACAATCAAAATAATTATTCATATAATAATATTGTATCTAATTTTGCTATTTGTGACCACAAAAAACTTGAAAATGTTATGGAACAATTTTGGACGACTGAGAAAGTCCCAGAGGAAACAGATAGGTTTTCTGAGGAATATTTAAAGGCTGAACATATTTTTCAAAATTCAGTAGTACTTAAAAATAATAGTTTTACTGTTGATTTGCCATTAGTCAGCCCAGTAAATGAACTAGAATTGGGGGATTCTTTCTCAGTCGCACTGCAAAGATTTTATGTGTTAGAAAAGAGATTTAAACGAAATCCTTCACTATTGGAGGTATATAAAAAATTTATTGATCAATATGTAGAAATGGGACATGCCAGGGAAATTGATATAGGTTCTTATGATGTTTATAATGCTCCTAATTACTTTCTAGCGCATCATGCAGTAACCAATAATGACAGCAAGACTACTAAATTGCGTGTGGTCTTTGATGGAAGTATGCGTTCTAAAAACAAAGTTTCTCTTAACGATGTCATGCTGAATGGTCCTGTGGTTCAGGGTGAGCTTTTGGATATTCTCATATTATTTAGAACTTATGTGTTTACAATAGACTGTGACATAGAAAAAATTTTCCGCTGTGTCCTAATAAATGACACTTACAAGGTCTTACAAAATATCTTATGGAGAGACGATCCAGGTAAGCCCATCATTTGTTTGCAATTACAGACAGTAACGTACGGACTAAAGTCTTCTACTTTTTGGCCACACGGTGTCTCATAGAACTTGCCCATCGCTACAAACATAAATATCCTCTTGCTGCAAGAGCAATGCGCTACAATACGTATGTTGATGATGTCATAGGTGGGTGTGATGATGTGGAAGAATTATTTGAATTAAAGCCTCAATTAATTGATTTACTACAATTAGGTAATTTTAAATTGCACAAATAGTCTTCCAATCATCCCTTAGTACTCGACGACATCTCTAGTGATAAAAAATATATTGATGAATTAGATTTAAATAAATCAAACATTATTAAGACATTAGGTCTGAAATACAATATTATTTCGGACACATTTACCTTTAAGTGTCCTAACACGAATAGTAATACTTTAAATAATAAAAGAAAAGTACTTAGTTTTTTTGGGACTTTATTTGATCCGTTAGGCTTGAAGATTGGTCCTATAATAGTAGTAGCCAAGTTAATTATGCAAGAACTTTGGTTTTTAAAAATAGATTGGGATGCATTGCTGCCTGCCAAACAACTACAGATGTGGGAAAAGTTCCTCAATGGTCTAAAGATAGCAGACAGTATTTCAATTGATCGACTTATAAAGAAAGAAAATTTTGTTACTGCAGAGTTGATAGGCTATGCAGACGCATCTATGAAAGCGTACGGGTACTGCCTTTACTTGAGAACTGTTACAGCAAACGGCAAAATAAAAACAAAATTAATTTGCTCCAAGTATCGTGTGGCTCAATTAAGTAAGGTACTTACAATACCCCAACTAGAGCTTAATAGCGCAGTCTTGCTGGCGCAACTCGCGGCTAGTCAGTAAAATACTCACGACTAGATTTGAACATAAAGTTTTCTTGTATAGTGATTCCAAAATAGTCCTTGCTTGGATTCAAGCTGACAAAATAAAGGCTAATATCTATGTTAATAACAGAGTAAAGCAAATAACACAACTTACTGATAAAATTTCATGGTACTATGTAAAGTCAGGTGATAACCCGGCTGATTTAATTTCTCGTGGTGTACAACCACAATATTTAAAGGATCAGGCTCTTTGGTGGAACGGTTCTCAATATTTATCCGATTGTGATTTTAAACATGATCGTTATTATGATTTAAATACAGTACTTCCTTTAGAAGGTGAAGATATTAACTGTAATGCTTGTAACATTGAAGTGGAACAAGCACCTTTACTGTTAGATTTGTTTGAAAAATTTTCTAACATCAATAAGCTACAGCGTGTCTTACCTTACATGTACAGATTTTTTAATAACTGTAAGAATAAAAGTACCAATTTAAATGAAAATTTATCTCCACAAGAACTTCATAATTCCCTATTAGTTATCATTTGTTCCGTTCAAAAACAAATATTTTTTAAAGAAATAAGATGCCTCTTAAGTGACACAATTATAAAATCCGGTAAAGGTAATCTCTATCCTTTCATAGACAGTTCTGGCTTGATTCGTGTTGGTGGCAGGTTGCAAAATGCAGGCATTGCAAAAGACAAAATGCACCCAGTCATACTGCCAAAGGCTAACAATATTACCTCCATGATAATTAAAAATGAACACTTACGCTTGCTCCATGCTGGTGCTAGATTAGTACTCAGCTCCTTGTCACAAAAGTTCTGGATTATCAATGGCATACGTGAGGTCAAAAAGGTAGTACACAAATGCGTTAAATGTTCGCGATTGAAGGCTAAATCTGCTAAACAATTGATGGGTTCTTCACCACCTGACAGAGTTACAGCTACAAGACCATTTCAGCATGTAGGTGTAGATTTTTGTGGACCTTTTAATATAAAGATAGCTCGCATACGCAAACCATTGATTACAAAAGGCTACATTTCCTTGTTTCTTTGCTTTTCAACAAAGGCCATACACATGAAAGTAGTTTCTGATTTAAAAACTGAAACATTTTTGGCTCGTTACTATTATTGTAACTATTTTGATGATTGTTTTGTCCATTATGTTGATGATATTGTATGCTATAATTGTGATGATAATTATGATTTCTGTTATATTTATGATAGTTATTATTTTGTTTTATATTATTTTCATAAAAATTTGGTACCATTTAATTAGGAAGTTTATAATATTTTTATGTAATTTTGTATAATTTTGAAAATGGTTGTGAGATCATCTATTTTTCCTTGGCCCGCAACTTATGTTCAGTACAGAACATAAAATATGTCTCTGGTAACATTTCAATATTGTGAAGTAATTGTTGTCTCTGGTAGAAATCACACACACGGCAACATTATAAATATTGGAGTGGAAGCCACAGGCATATGGCAAGGCAGATGTTCATTCTATTCCTTATACTTGCAGTGTCACGAGTACACCACCATTTTGTACAATAAAAACTATTAAGTTATTTAAGAAAAGTGTAAAATAATTTAAGTTTGAATATTTAATAAAATATTCATTCAAATTTTACTCGCATGGTTTTATTTCGTACAGAGACGATACCAAATATATTGCCAAAGAGATGAATGCATATATGCATAAGCTCTAACAAGACAGATGGGACTTAATACAAAAAGGAAGACTTACGTATTGGTTTACAAGAACGTTAATATTGCTTTGCAACACAAGTGGTTCCTATCTACTATGTGTGTGATCGGCTCCTGCTACTTTAGGTGAAAAAAGTGATTAAAAGTGAGAAATTAATTACGGAAAAAAATTAAATAAATTATATGAATACTTTTTCAAACGAAAAGTATTTAAGTTGGTTTTAAATTTGTGTTAATTTACCCTAAACAAAGTGTTTCTACAAAAGTTTGACAGTTGGAAACCAGTGTTAAAAACGAATTTTTCATTACGCGTACACGCGGTCTTATAAACATAACCTCAAAATTGTAACTTTAATGTTTGATATAAGACATTAATAAGGGCGATAGACAAATAAAATGATAATAATTAGGATAGTGTTAGTGCTAAAACATCAAGTGGTTAAGGAATTCAAGAAATCTGTAGAGCTATATAAGAAAGACCTTATATAAACACTACCAATATACGGAAGACAAAAGGTTGCCGCCCACTATCAAGTAAGTCGATTAACATTAACCATAAATAATATTAAAACATAAGAATTAGTTTATATAAATGCGTGTTTTAAATAATAAAGAGAGTGTATTAATTGTTATAAGTGATTAAGTGAACAATATATGCGGTTTTCTTGGAAATAGTGATTGATCGTTCTTAAACATTTAATGGTAACAAACAAATGGTAAGTAAGTAGGCATAAGTACAAGTATGTACATGAGATATTTATAGAAATTCAGTGTGCCTTTGATAATGTCTGGTGGCCAAGTGACCTTTAAAGAATTAGACCGGCAAAAACCTCTAGGTACGTCTACTGCGCTATGGAGAACTATTTTCATTGTAAAACATTAATTTTAGAAACCGATTACCGTTTCATGAAAAGGCAATTATCAAAAGGATGTCCTCAGCGATCCGTAATGGGGCCTGAGCTCTGGAACATGGTCTTCGACGAGAACTGTGTTTCTTACTCGAAAGGTTGTGTAAAAGTATGTTTTGCCAACGATAATGTGATCCTTATCGGTGCAAATAGTACAGAACAGCTAGAAAGCCGTTCTCGACCTGCTATAGATAAAATCTGTAGTTTCTTAAAGCTACAAAGCTACGAAACAAATACGGTAACAACAATTGATAAACTTGTAACACACCTTGCGCGTGTCACAAGGACGAAATGAAGCTTAAACTCGGCAACTATGGCGACACTATACAATGGGGCATTTATGCCAATGGTTGTGTATTGTGCTTTGGCATTATATTACAGGATCAATCTTCCAGATCTTCCATGCAAAGAACTATGTTATTGACGATGACGCGTTGTTGCAGAACTGTATCTACAGAAGTGGTGCAGGTGATATTGGGTACAATTCCTTTAGATTTAGAAATCACTCATGCACTTACTCAAGTACAAATTACGCTAGAACTGAAAAAATCAAATTTTGATGACTTAAAATTAATGCGACAAATTTCGAGGATTTAAAGTTAATGCAGCTGTAGGATAAAAGTCTGGAGACGATACCAAATATATTGCCAAAGAGATGAATGCATATATGCATAAGCTCTGGCAAGACAGATGGGACCTAATACAAAAAGGAAGACCTACGTATTGGTTTACAAGGACGTTAATATTGCTTTGCAACACAAGTGGTTCCTCTCTACTATGTGTGATCAGCTCCTGCTACTTTAGTTGAAAAAAGTAATTAAAAGTGAGAAATTAATTACGGAAAAAATTAAAATAAATTATATGAATACTTTTTCAAACGAAAAGTATTTAAGTTTGTTTTAAATTTGTGTTAATTTACCCTAAACAAAGTGTTTTTACAAAAGTTTGACAGTTGGAAACCAGTGTTAAAAACGAATTTTTCATTACGCGTACACGCGGTCTTATAAACATAACCTCACAATTGTAACTTTGATGTTTGATATAAGACATTATTAATTGCGATAGACAAAAAAAATGATAATAATTAGGTTAGTGTTAGTGCTAAAACATCAAGTGGTTAAGAAATTTAAGAAATCTGTAGAGCTATATAAGGAAGAACTCATATAAACACTACAAATATACGGAAGACAAAAGGTTGCCGCCCACTATCAAGTAAGTCGATTACCATTAACTGAAAATAATATTAAAACATAAGAATTAGTTTATATAAATGCGTGTTTTAAATAATAAAGAGAGTGTATTATTTGTTAAAAGTGATTAAGTGAACAATATATGCGGTTTTCTTGGAAATAGTGATTGATCGTTCATGAACATTCAATAGTAACAAACAAATGGTAAGTAAGTAGGCATAAGTACAAGTATGTACATGAGATATTTATAGAAATTCAGTGTGCCTTTGATAATGTCTGGTGGCCAAGTGACCTTCAAAGAATTAGACCGGCAAAAACCTCTAGGTACGTCTACTGCGCTATGGAGAACTATTTTCATTGTCGAACAATAATTTTACAAACCGATTACCGTTCCATGAAAAGGCAATTATCTAAAGGTTGTCCTCAGCGATCCGTAATGGGGCCTGAGCTCTGGAACATGGTATTCGACGAGAACTGTGTTTCTCACTCAAAAGGTTGTGTAAGGTTGTTAAATTTGTGTTAATTTACCCTAAACAAAGTGTTTTTACAAAAGTTTGACAGTTGGAAACCAGTGTTAAAAACGAATTTTTCATTCCGCGTACACGCGGTCTTATAAACATAACCTCACAATTGTAACTTTGATGTTTGATATAAGACATTATTAATTGCGATAGACAAAAAAAATGATAATAATTAGGTTAGTGTTAGTGCTAAAACATCAAGTGGTTAAGAAATTTAAGAAATCTGTAGAGCTATATAAGGAAGACCTCATATAAACACGGAAGACAAAAGGTTGCCGCCCACTATCAAGTAAGTCGATTACCATTAACTATAAATAATATTAAAACATAAGAATTAGTTTATATAAATGCGTGTTTTAAATAATAAAGAGAGTGTATTATTTGTTAAAAGTGATTAAGTGAACAATATATGCGGTTTTCTTGGAAATAGTAATTGATCGTTCATGAACATTCAATAGTAACAAACAAATGGTAAGTAAGTAGGCATAAGTACAAGTATGTACATGAGATATTTATAGAATCTCAGTGTGCCTTTGATAATGTCTGGTGGCCAAGTGACCTTCAAAGAATTAGACCGGCAAAAACCTCTAGGTACGTCTACTGCGCTATGGAGAACTATTTTCAATGTCGATTACCGTTCCATGAAAATTCAACTATCTAAAGGTTACCCTCAGCGATCCGTAATGAGGCCTGAGCTATGGAACATAGTATTTGACGAGAACTGTGTTTTTTACTCGAAAGGTTGTGTAAACGTATGTTTTGCCAACGATAATGTGATCCTTATCGGTGCAAATAGTACAGAACAACTAGAAGCCGTTCTCGACCTGCTATAGTTAAAATCTGTAGTTTCTTAAAGCTACAAAACTACGAAACAAATACGGTAACAACGAATGATAAACTTGTAACACACCTTGCGCGTGTCACAAGGACGGAATGAAGCTTAAACTCGGCAACTATGCCGACACTATACAAGGGGGCATTTATGCCAATGGTTGTGTATTGTGCTTAGGCATGGTATTACAGGATTAATCTTCCAGATCTTATATGCAAAGAACTATGTTATTGACGATGACGCGTTGTTGCAGAACTGTATCTACAGAAGTGGTGCAGGTGATATTGGGGACAATTTCTTTAGATATAAAAATCACTCATGCACTTACTCAAGTACAAATTACGCTAGAACTGAAAAAATCAAGTTTTGATGATTTAAAAATAATGCGACTAATTTCGAGGATTTAAAGTTAATGCGGCTGTAGGATAAAAGTCTGGAGACGATACCAAATATATTGCCAAAGAGATAATTGCATATATGCATAACCTCTGGCAAGACAGATGGGACTTAATACGAAAAGGAAGACCTACGTATTGGTTTACATGGACGTTAATATTGCTTTGCAACACAAGTGGTTCCTATCTACTATGTGTGTGATCAGCTCCTGCTACTTTTTGAGAAAAAAGTGATTAAAAGTGAGAAATTATTTACGGAAAAAAATTAAATAAATTATATGAATACTTTTTCAAACGAACAGTATTTAAGTTTTTTTTAAATTTGTGTTAATTTACTCTAAACAAAGTGTTTTTACATAAGTTTGACAGTTGGAAACCAGTGTTAAAAACGAATTTTTCATTACGCGTACACGCGGTCTTATAAACATAACCTCAAAATTGTAACTTTGATGTTTGATTTAAGACATTAATAAGTGCGATAGACAAGAAAAGTGATAATAATTAGGTTAAAGTTAGTGCTTAAACATCAAGTGGTTAAGAAATTCAAGAAATCTGTAGAGCTATATAAGGAAGACCTCATATAAACACTGCAAATATACGGAAGACAAAAGGTTGCCGCCCACTATGAAGTAAGTCGATTAACATCAACTATAAATAATATTAAAACATAAGGATTAGTTTATATAAATGCGTGTTTTAAATAATAAAGAGTGTGTATTAATTGTTATAAGTAATTAAGTGAACAATATATGCGGTTTTCTTGGAAATAGTAATTGATCGTTTATGAACATTCAATGGTAACAAACAAATGGTAAGTAAGTAGGCATAAGTACAAGTATGTACATGAGATATTTATAGAAATTCAGTGTGCCTTTGATAATGTCTGGTGGCCAAGTGACCTTCAAAGAATTAGACCGGCAAAAACCTCTAGGTACGCCTACTGCGCTATAAAGATCTATTTTCATTGTCGAACATTAATTTTTCAAACCGATTACCGTTCCATGAAAAGGCAACTATCTAAAGGTTGTTCTCAGCGATCCGTAATGGGGCCTGAGCTCTGGAACATGGTATTCGACGAGAACTGTGTTTCTCACTCGAAAGGTTGTGTAAACGTATGTTTTGCCAACAATAATAAGATCCTTATCGGTGCAAATAATACAGAACAACTAAAAAGCCGTTCCTTACCTGCTATAGATAAAATGTGTAGTTTCTTGAAGCTACAAAGCTACGAAACAATTACGGTAACAACGAATGATAAACTTGTAACACCTTGCGCGTGTCACAAGGACGGAATGAAGCTTAAACTCGGCAACTATGCCGACACTATACAAGAAGGCATTTATGCCAATGGTTGTGTATTGTGCTTCGGCATTATATTACAGGATCAATCTTCCAGATCTTTCATGCAAAGAACTATGTTATTGACAATTACGCGTTGTTGCAGAACTGTATCTACAGAAGTGGTGCAGGTGATATTGGGGACAATTCCTTTAGATTTAAAAATAACTCATGCACTTACTCAAGTACAAATTACGCTAGAACTGAAAAACTTAAATTTTAATGATTTAAAATTAATGCGACAAATTTCGATGATTTAAAGTTAATGCGGCTGTAAGATAAAAGTCTGGAGACGATACCAAATATATTGCCAAAGAGATGAATGCATATATGCATAAGCTCTGGCAAGACAGATAAGACTTAATACAAAAAGGAAGACCTACGTATTGGTTTACAAGGACGTTAAAATTGCTTTGCAACACAAGTGGTTCCTATCTACTATGTGTGTTATCGGCTCCTGCTACTTTAGGTGAAAAAAGTAATAAAAAGTGAGGAATTAATTACAAAAAAACAATTAAATAAATCACATGAATACTTTTTTAAACAAAAAGTATTTAAGTTTGTTTTAAATTTGTGTTAATTTACCCTAAACAAAGTGTTTTTACAAAAGTTTGACAGTTGGAAACCAGTGTTAAAAACGAATTTTTCATTACGCGTACACGCGGTCTTATAAACATAACCTCAAAATTGTTACTTTGATGTTTGATATAAGACATTAATAAGTGCGATAGACAAAAAAAGTGATAATAGTTAGGTTAGTCTTAGTGCTAAAACATCAAGTGGTTAAGAAATTCAAGAAATCTGTAGAGCTATATAAGGAAGACCTCATATAAACACTACAAATATACGGAAGCCAAAAGGTTGCTGCCCACTATCAAGTAAGTCGATTAACATTAACTATAAATAATATTAAAACATGGGAATTAGTTTATATAAATGCGTGTTTTAAATAATAAAGAAAGTGTATTAATTGTTATAAGTGATTAAGTGAACAATATATGCGGTTTTCTTGGAAATAGTGATTGATCGTTCATGAACATTTAATAGTAACAAACAAATGGTAAGTAAGTAGGCATAAGTACAAGTATATACATGAGATATTTATAAAAATTCAGTGTGCCTTTGATAGTGTCTGGTGGCCAAGTGACCTTCAAAGAATTAGGCCGGCAAAAACTTCTAGGTACGTCTACTGCGCTATGGAGAACTATTTCATTGTCGAACATTAATTTTACAAACCGATTACCGTTCCATGAGAAGGCAACTAACTAAAGGTTGTCCTCAGCGATCCGTAATGGGGCCTGAGCTCTGGAACATAGTATTCGACGAGAACTGTGTTTCTCACTCGAAAGGTTGTGTAAACGTATGTTTTGCCAACGATAATGTGATCCTTATCGGTGCAAATAGTACAGAACAACTTGAAAGCCGTTCTTGACCTGCTATATTTAAAATCTGTAGTTTCTTGAAGCTACAAAGCTAAGAAACAAATACGGTAACAACGAATGATGAACTTGTAACACACCTTGCGCGTGTCACAAGGACGGAATGAAGCTTAAACTCGGCAACTATGCCGACACTATACAAGGGGGCATTTATGCCAATGGTTGTGTATTGTGCTTTGGCATAGTATTACAGGATCAATCTTCCAGATCTTCCATGCAAAGAATTATATTATTGACGATGACGCGTTGTTGCAGAACTGTATCTACAGAAGTGGTGCAGGTGATATTGGTGACAATTCCTTTAGATTTAAAAATCACTCATGCACTTACTCAAGTACAAATTACGCTAGAACTGAAAAAATTAAATTTTGATGATTTAAAATTAATGCGACAAATTTCGAGGATTTAAAGTTAATGCGGCTGTAGGATAAAAGTCTGGAGACGATACCAAATATATTGCCAAAGAGATGAATGCATATATGCATAAGCTCTGGCAAGACAGATGGGACTTAATACAAAAAGGAAGACCTACGTATTGGTTTACAAGGACGTTATTATTGCTTTGCAACACAAGTGGTTTCTATCTTCTATGTGTGTGATCAGCTCTTGCTACTTTAGGAGAAAAAAGTGATTAAAAGTGAGAAATTAATTACGGAAAAAAATTAAATAAATTATATGAATACTTTTTCAAACGCAAAGTATTTAAGTTTGTTTTAAATTTGTGTTAATTTACCCTAAACAAAGTGTTTTTACATAAGTTTGACAGTTGGCAATTAGTGTTAAAAACGAATTTTTCATTACGCGTACACGCGATCTTATAAACATAACTTAAAAATTGTAACTTTGATGTTTGATATAAGACATTAATAAATGCGATAGACAAAAAAAGTGATAATAAGTAGGTTAGTGTTAGTGCTAAAACATCAAGTGGTTAAAAAATTCAAGAAATCTGTAGAGCTATATAAGGAAGACCTTATATAAACACTACAAATATACGGAAGGCAAAAGGTTGCCGCCCACTATCAAGTAAGTCGATTAACATTAACTATAAATAATATTAAAACATAAGAATTAGTTTATATAAATGCGTGTTTTAAATAATAAAGAGAGTGTATTAATTGTTATAAGTGATTAAGTGAACAATATATGCGGTTTTCTTGGAAATAGTGATTGATCGTTTATGAACATTCAATGGTAACAAACAAATGGTAAGTAAGTAGGCATAAGTACAAGTATGTACATGAGATATTTATAGAAATTCAGTGTGCCTTTGATAATGTCTGGTGGCCAAGTGACCTGCAAAGAATTAGACCGGCAAAAACCTCTAGGTACGTCTACTGCGATATGGAGAACTATTTTCATTGTCGAACAATAATTTTACAAACCGATTACCGTTCCATGAAAAGGCAACTGTCTAAAGGTTGTCCTTAGCGATCCGTAATAGGGCCTGAGCTCTGGAACATGGTATTCGACGAGAACTGTGTTTCACACTCGAAAAGTTGTGTAAACGTATGTTTTGCCAACGATAATGTGATCCATATCGGTGCAAATAGTACAGAACAACTAGAAAGCCGTTCTCGACCTGCTATAGATAAACTCTGTAGTTTCTTGAAGCTACAAAGCTACGAAACAAATACGGTAACAACGAATGATAAACTTGTAACACATCTTGCGCGTGTCACAAGGACGGAATGAAGCTTAAACTCGGCAACTATGCCGACACTATACAAGGGGGCATTTATGCCAATGGTTGTGTATTGTGCTTAGGCATGGTATTACAGGATTAATCTTCCAGATCTTATATGCAAAGAACTATGTTATTGACGATGACGCGTTGTTGCAGAACTGTATCTACAGAAGTGGTGCAGGTGATATTGGGGACAATTTCTTTAGATTTAAAAATCACTCATGCACTTACTCAAGTACAAATTACGCTAGAACTGAAAAAATCAAGTTTTGATGATTTAAAAATAATGCGACTAATTTCGAGGATTTAAAGTTAATGCGGCTGTAGGATAAAAGTCTGGAGACGATACCAAATATATTGCCAAAGAGATAATTGCATATATGCATAACCTCTGGCAAGACAGATGGGACTTAATACGAAAAGGAAGACCTACGTATTGGTTTACATGGACGTTAATATTGCTTTGCAACACAAGTGGTTCCTATCTACTATGTGTGTGATCAGCTCCTGCTACTTTTTGAGAAAAAAGTGATTAAAAGTGAGAAATTATTTACGGAAAAAAATTAAATAAATTATATGAATACTTTTTCAAACGAACAGTATTTAAGTTTCTTTTAAATTTGTGTTAATTTACTCTAAACAAAGTGTTTTTACATAAGTTTGACAGTTGGAAACCAGTGTTAAAAACGAATTTTTCATTACGCGTACACGCGGTCTTATAAACATAACCTCAAAATTGTAACTTTGATGTTTGATTTAAGACATTAATAAGTGCGATAGACAAGAAAAGTGATAATAATTAGGTTAAAGTTAGTGCTAAAACATCAAGTGGTTAAGAAATTCAAGAAATCTGTAGAGCTATATAAGGAAGACCTCATATAAACACTGCAAATATACGGAAGACAAAAGGTTGCCGCCCACTATGAAGTAAGTCGATTAACATCAACTATAAATAATATTAAAACATAAGGATTAGTTTATATAAATGCGTGTTTTAAATAATAAAGAGTGTGTATTAATTGTTATAAGTAATTAAGTGAACAATATATGCGGTTTTCTTGGAAATAGTAATTGATCGTTTATGAACATTCAATGGTAACAAACAAATAGTAAGTAAGTAGGCATAAGTACAAGTATGTACATGAGATATTTATAGAAATTCAGTGTGCCTTTGATAATGTCTGGTGGCCAAGTGACCTTCAAAGAATTAGACCGGCAAAAACCTCTAGGTATGCCTACTGCGCTATAAAGAACTATTTTCATTGTCGAACATTAATTTTTCAAACCGATTACCGTTCCATGAAAAGGCAACTATCTAAAGGTTGTTCTCAGCGATCCGTAATGGGGCCTGAGCTCTGGAACATGGTATTCGACGAGAACTGTGTTTCTCACTCGAAAGGTTGTGTAAACGTATGTTTTGCCAACAATAATAAGATCCTTATCGGTGCAAATAATACAGAACAACTAAAAAGCCGTTCTTTACCTGCTATAGATAAAATGTGTAGTTTCTTGAAGCTACAAAGCTACGAAACAATTACGGTAACAACGAATGATAAACTTGTAACACCTTGCGCGTATCACAAGGACGGAATGAAGCTTAAACTCGGCAACTATGCCGACACTATACAAGAAGGCATTTATGCCAATGGTTGTGTATTGTGCTTCGGCAATATATTACAGGATCAATCTTCCAGATCTTTCATGCAAAGAACTATGTTATTGACAATTACGCGTTGTTGCAGAACTGTATCTACAGAAGTGGTGCAGGTGATATTGGGGACAATTCCTTTAGATTTAAAAATCACTCATGCACTTACTCAAGTACAAATTACGCTAGAACTGAAAAACTTAAATTTTAATGATTTAAAATTAATGCGACAAATTTCGATGATTTAAAGTTAATGCGGCTGTAAGATAAAAGTCTGGAGACGATACCAAATATATTGCCAAAGAGATGAATGCATATATGCATAAGCTCTGGCAAGACAGATAAGACTTAATACAAAAAGGAAGAGCTACGTATTGGTTTACAAGGACGTTAAAATTGCTTTGCAACACAAGTGGTTCCTATCTACTATGTGTGTTATCGGCTCCTGCTACTTTAGGTGAAAAAAGTAATAAAAAGTGAGGAATTAATTACAAAAAAACAATTAAATAAATCACATGAATACTTTTTTAAACAAAAAGTATTTAAGTTTGTTTTAAATTTGTGTTAATTTACCCTAAACAAAGTGTTTTTACAAAAGTTTGACAGTTGGAAACCAGTGTTAAAAACGAATTTTTCATTACGCGTACACGCGGTCTTATAAACATAACCTCAAAATTGTTACTTTGATGTTTGATATAAGACATTAATAAGTGCGATAGACAAAAAAAGTGATAATAGTTAGGTTAGTCTTAGTGCTAAAACATCAAGTGGTTTAGAAATTCAAGAAATCTGTAGAGCTATATAAGGAAGACCTCATATAAACACTACAAATATACGGAAGCCAAAAGGTTGCTGCCCACTATCAAGTAAGTCGATTAACATTAACTATAAATAATATTAAAACATGGGAATTAGTTTATATAAATGCGTGTTTTAAATAAAAAAGAAAGTGTATTAATTGTTATAAGTGATTAAGTGAACAATATATGCGGTTTTCTTGGAAATAGTGATTGATCGTTCATGAACATTTAATAGTAACAAACAAATGGTAAGTAAGTAGGCATAAGTACAAGTATATACATGAGATATTTATAAAAATTCAGTGTGCCTTTGATAGTGTCTGGTGGCCAAGTGACCTTCAAAGAATTAGGCCGGCAAAAACTTCTAGGTACGTCTACTGCGCTATGGAGAACTATTTCATTGTCGAACATTAATTTTACAAACCGATTACCGTTCCATGAGAAGGCAACTAACTAAAGGTTGTCCTCAGCGACCCGTAATGGGGCCTGAGCTCTGGAACATGGTATTTGACGAGAACTGTGTTTCTCACTCGAAAGGTTGTGTAAACGTATGTTTTGCCAACGATAATGTGATCCTTATCGGTGCAAATAGTACAGAACAACTTGAAAGCCGTTCTTGACCTGCTATATTTAAAATCTGTAGTTTCTTGAAGCTACAAAGCTTAGAAACAAATACGGTAACAACGAATGATGAACTTGTAACACACCTTGCGCGTGTCACAAGGACGGAATGAAGCCTAAACTCGGCAACTATGCCGACACTATACAAGGGGGCATTTATGCCAATGGTTGTGTCTTGTGCTTCGGCATGGTATTACAGGATCAATCTTTCAGATCTTCTATGCAAAGAACTATGTTATTGACGATGACGCGTTGTTGCAGAACTGTATCTACAGAAGTGGTGCAGGTCATATTGGGAACCATTCCTTCAGATTTAAAAATCACTCATGCACTTACTCAAGTACAAATTACGCTAGAACTGAAAAAATCAAATTTTGATGATTTAAAATTAATGTGACAAATTTCGAGGATTTAAAGTTAATGCGGCTGTAGAATAAATGTCTGGAGACGATACCAAATATATTGCAAAAAAGAGATGAATGCATATATGCATAAGCTCTGGCAAGACAGATGGGACTTTATACAAAAAGGAAGACCTACGTATTGGTTTACATGGACGTTAATATTGCTTTGCAACACAAGTGGTTCCTATCTACTATGTGTGTGATCGGCTCCTGCTACTTTAGGTGAAAAAAGTGAATAAAAGTGAGAAATTAATTACAAAAAAAAATTAAATAAATTACATGAATACTTTTTCAAACGAAAAGTATTTAAGTTTGTTTTAAATTTGTGTTAATTTACCCTAAACAAAGTGTTTTTACAAAAGTTTAAAAGTTGTAAACCAGTGTTAAAAATGAATTTTTCATTACGCGTACATGCGGTCTTATAAACATAACCTTAAAATTGTAACTTTGATGTTTGATATAAGACATTAATAAGTGCGATAGACAAAAAAAGCGATAATAGTTAGGATAGTGTTAGTGCTAAAACATCAAGTGGTTAAGAAATTCAAGAAATCTGTAGAGCCATATAAGGAAGACCTCATATAAACATTACAAATATACGGAAGACAAAAGGTTGCCGCCCACTATCAAGTAAGTCGATTAACATTAACTATAAATAATATTAAAACATAAGAAATAGTTTATATAAATGCGTGTTTTAAATAATAAAGAGAGTGTATTAATTGTTATAAGTGATTAAGTGAACAATATATGCGGTTTTCTTGGAAATAGTGATTGCTCGTTCATGAACATTCAATGGTAACAAACAAATGGTAAGTAAGTAGGCATAAGTACAAGTATGTTCATGAGATATTTATAGAAATTCAGTGTGCCTTTGATAATGTCTGGTGGCCAAGTGACCTTTAAAGAATTAGACCGGCAAAAACCTCTAGGTACGCCTACTGCGCTATGGAAAACTTTTTTCATTGTCGAACATTAATTTTACAAACCGATTACCGTTCCATGAAAAGGCAACTATCTAAAGGTTGTCCTCAGCGATCTGTAATGGGGCCTGAGCTCTGGAACATGGTATTTATGGAACAATATATGCGGTTTTTTTGGAAATAGTGATTGATCGTTCATAAACATTTAATGGTAAAAAACAAATGGTAAGTAAGTAGGCATAAGTCCAAGTATGTACATGAGATATTTATAGAAATTCAGTGTGCCTTTGATAATGTCTGGTGGCCAAGTGACCTTCAAAGAATTAGACCGGCAAAAACCTCTAGGTACGTCTACTGCGCTATGAAAAACTATTTTCATTGTCGAACATTAATTTTACAAACCGACTACCGTTCCATGAAAAAGGCAACTATCTAAAGGTTGTCCTCAGCGATCTGTAATGGGGCCTGAGATCTGGAACATGGTATTTGACGAGAACTGTGTTTCTCAATCGAAAGGTTGTGTAGACGTTTGTTTTGCCAACGATAATGTGATCCTTATCGGTGCAAATAGTACAAAACAACTAAAAAGCCGTTCTCGACCTGCTATATATAAAATCTGTAGTTTCTTGAAGCTACAAAGCTACGAAACAAATACGGTAACAACGAATGATAAACTTGTAACACACCTTGCGCGTGTCACAAGGACGAAATAAAGCTTAAACTCGGCAACTATGCCGACACAATACAAGGGGGCATTTATGCCAATGGTTGTGTATTGTGCTTCGGCATGGTATTACAGGATCAATCTTCCAGATCTTCCATGCAAAGAACTATGTTATTGACGATGACGCGTTGTTGCAGAACTGTATCTACAGAAGTGGTGCAGGTCATATTGGGAACCATTCCTTCAGATTTAAAAATCACTCATGCACTTACTCAAGTACAAATTACGCTAGAACTGAAAAAATCAAATTTTGATGATTTAAAATAATGCGACATATTTCGAGGATTTAAAGTTAATGCGGCTGTAGGATAAAAGTCTAGAGACGATACAAAATATATTGCCAAAGAGATGAATGCATATATGCATAAGCTCTGGCAAGACAGATGGGTCTTAATACAAAAAGGAAGACCTACGTATTGGTTAACAAGGACGGTAATATTGCTTTGCAACACAAGTGGTTGCTATCTACTATGTGTGTGATCGGCTTATAAGTGATTAAGTGAACAATATATACTGTTTCCTTGGAAATAGTGATTGATCGTTCATGAACATTCAATGGTAACAAACAAATGGTAAGTAAGTAGGCATAAGTCCAAGTATGTACATGAGTTATTTATAGAAATTTAGTGTGCCTTTGATAATGTCTGGTGGCCAAGTGACCTTCAAAGAATTAGACCGGCAAAAACCTCTAGGTACGTCTGCTGCGCTATGGAGAACTATTTTCATTGTCGAACATTAATTTTACAAACCGATTACCGTTCCATGAAAAAGCAACTATCTTGAGGTTGTCCTCAGCGATCCGTAATGGGGCCTGAGCTCTGTAACTTAATATTCGACGAGAACTGTGTTTCTCACTCGAAAGGTTGTGTAAACGTATGTTTTGCCAACGATAATGTGATCCTTATCAGTGCAAATAGTACAGAACAACTAAAAAGCCGTTCTCGACCTGCTATAGATAAAATCTGTAGTTTCTTGAAGCTACGAAACAAATACGGTAACAACGAATGATAAACTTGTAACACATCTTGCGCGTGTCACAAGGACGGAATGAAGCTTAAACTCGGCAACTATGCCGACACAATACAAGGGGGCATTTATGCCAATGGTTGTGTATTGTGCTTCGGCATGGTATTACAGGATCAATCTTCCAGATCTTCTATGCAAAGAACTATGTTATTGACGATGACGCGTTGTTGCAGAACTGTATCTACAGAAGTGGTGCAGGTCATATTGGGAACCATTCCTTCAGATTTAAAAATCACTCATGCACTTACTCAAGTACAAATTACGCTAGAACTGAAAAAATCAAATTTTGATGATTTAAAATAATGCGACATATTTCGAGGATTTAAAGTTAATGCGGCTGTAGGATAAAAGTCTAGAGACGATACCAAATATATTGCCAAAGAGATGAATGCATATATGCATCAGCTCTGGCAAGACAGATGGGTCTTAATACAAAAAGGAAGACCTACGTATTGGTTAACAAGGACGGTAATATTGCTTTGCAACACAAGTGGTTGCTATCTACTATGTGTGTGATCGGCTCCTGCTACTTTAGGTGAAAAAAGTGATTAAAAGTGAGAAATTAATTACGGAAAAAAATTAAATAAATTATATGAATACTTTTTCAAACGTAAAGTATTTAAATTTGTTTTAAATTTGTGTTAATTTACCCTAAACAAAGTGTTTTTACAAAAGTTTGACAGTTGGAAACCAGTGTTAAAAACGAATTTTTATTACGCGTACACGCAGTCTTATAAACATAACCTTAAAATTGTTACTTTGATGTTTGATATAAGACATTAATAAGTGCGATAGACAAAAAAAGTGATAATAATTAGGTTAGTGTTAGTGCTAAAACATCAAGTGGTTAAGAAATTCAAGAAATCTGTAGAGCTATATAAGAAAGACCTCATATAAACACTACAAATATACGGAAGACAAAAGGTTGACGCCCACTATCAAGTAAGTCGATTACCATTAACTATAAATAATATTAAAACATAAGAATTAGTTTATATAAATGCGGGTTTGAAATAATAAAGAGAGTGTATTAATTGTTATAAGTGATTAAGTGAACAATATATGCGGTTTTCTTGGAAATAGTGATTGATCGTTCATGAACATTCAATGGTAACAAACAAATGGTAAGTAAGTAGGCATAAGTCCAAGTATGTACATGAGATATTTATAGAAATTCAGTGTGCCTTTGATAATGTCTGGTGGCCAAGTGACCTTCAAAGAATTAGACCGGCAAAAACCTCTGGGTACGTCTACTGCGCTATGGAGAACTATTTTCATTGTCGAACATTAATTTTACAAACCGATTACCGTTCCATAAAAAGGCAACTATCTAAAGGTTGTCCTCAGCGATCTGTAATGGGGCCTGAGCTCTGGAACATGGCATTCGACGAGAACTGTGTTTCTCAATCGAAAGGTTGTGTAGACGTATGTTTTGCCAACGATAATGTGATCCTTATCGGTGCAAATAGTACAGAACAACTAGAAAGCCGTTCTCGACCTGCTATATATAAAATCTGTAGTCTCTTGAAGCTACAAAGCTACGAAACAAATACGGTAACAACGAATGATAAACTTGTAACACACCTTGCGCGTGTCACAAGGACGGAATAAAGCTCAAACTCGGCAACTATGCCGACACTATACAAGGGGGCATTTATGCCAATGGTTGTGTATTGTGCTTTGGCATGGTATTACAGAATCAATCTTCCAGATCTTTCATGCAAAGAATTATATTATTGACGATGACTCGTTGTTGCAGAACTGTATCTACAGAAGTGGTGCAGGTGATATTGGGGACAATTCCTTTAGATTTAAAAATCACTCATGCACTTACTCAAGTACAAATTACGCTAGAACTGAAAAAATGAAATTTTGATGATTTAAAATTAATGCGACAAATTTCGAGGATTCAAAGGTAATGCGGCTGTAGGATAAAAGTCTGAAGACGATACCAAATATATTGCCAAAGAGATGAATGCATATATGCATAAGCTCTGGAAAGACAGATGGGACTTAATACAAAAAGGAAGACCTACGTATTGGTTTACAAGGACGTTAATATTGCTTTGCAACACAAGTGGTTCCTATCTACTATGTGTGTGATCGGCTCCTGCTACTTTAGGTGAAAAAAGTGATTAATAGTGAGAAATTAATTATGGAAAAAAATTAAATAAATTATATGAATACTTTTTCAAACGAAAAGTATTTAAGTTTGTTTTAAATTTCTGTTAATTTACCCTAAACAAAGTGTTTTTACAAAAGTTTGACAGTTGGAAACCAGTGTTAAAAACGAATTTTTCATTACGCGTACACGCGGTCTTATAAACATAACATCAAAATTGTAACTTTGATGTTTGAAATAAGACATTAATAAGTGCGATAGACAAAAAAAGTGATAATAATTAGGTTAGTGTTTGTGCTAAAACATCAAGTGGTTAAGAAATTCAAGAAATCTGTAGAGATATATAAGGAAGACCTCATATAAACACTACAAATATACGGAAGACAAAAGGTTGCCGCCCACTATTAAGTAAGTCGATTAACATTAACCATAAATAATATTAAAACATAAGAATTAGTTTATATAAATGCGTGTTTGAAATAATAAAGAGAGTATTAAGAGATGTATTAATTGTTATAAGTGATTAAGTGAACAATATATGCTGTTTCCTTGGTAATAGTGATTGATCGTTCATGAACATTCAATGGTAACAAACAAATGGTAAGTAAGTAGGCATAAGTCCAAGTATGTACATGAGATATTTATAGAAATTCAGTGTGCCTTTGATAATGTCTGGTGGCCAAGTGATCTTCAAAGAATTAGACCGGCAAAAACCTCTAGGTACGTCTACTGCGCTATGGAGAACTATTTTCATTGTCGAACATTAATTTTACAAACCGATTACCGTTCCATGAAAAAGCAACTATCTTGAGGTTGTACTCAGCGATCCGTAATGGGGCCTGAGCTCTGTAACTTGGTATTCGACGAGAACTGTGTTTCTCAATCGAAAGGTTGTGTAGACGTAAGTTTTGCCAACGATAATGTGATCCTTATCGGTGCAAATAGTACAAAACAACTAAAAAGCCGTTCTCGACCTGCTATATATAAAATCTGTAGTTTCTTGAAGCTACAAAGCTACGAAACAAATACAGTAACAACGAATGATAAACTTGTAACACACCTTGCGCGTGTCACAAGGACGGAATGAAGCTTAAACTCGGCAACTATGCCGACACTATGCAAAAGGGCATTTATGCCAATAATTGTGTATTTTGCTTCGGCATGGTATTACAGGATTAATCTTCCAGATCTTCCATGCAAAGAACTATGTTATTGACGATAACGCGTTGTTGCAGAACTGTATCTACAGAAGTGGTGCAGGTCATATTGGGGACCATTCCTTCAGATTTAAAAATCACTCATGCACTTACTCAAGTACAAATTACGCTAGAACTGAAAAAATTAAATTTTGATGATTTAAAATAATGCGACATATTTCGAGGATTTAAAGTTAATGCGGCTGTAGGATAAAAGTCTAGAGACGATACCAAATATATTGCCAAAGAGATAAATGCATATATGCTTAAACTCTGGCAAGACAGATGGGTCCTAATACAAAAAGAAAGACCTACGTATTGGTTAACAAGGACGGTAATATTGCTTTGCAACACAAGTGGTTGCTATCTACTATGTGTGTGATCGGCTCCTGCTACTTTAGGTAAAAAAAGTGATTAAAAGTGAGAAATTAATTACGGAAAAAAATTAAATAAATTATATGAATACTTTTTCAAACGTAAAGTATTTAAGTTTGTTTTAAATTTGTGTTGATTTACCCTAAACAAAGTGTTTTTACAAAAGTTTGACAGTTGGAAACCAGTGTTCAAAACGAATTTTCATTACGCGTACACGCAGTCTTATAAACATAACCTTAAAATTGTTACTTTGATGTTTGACATAGGACATTAATAAGTCCGATAGACAAAAAAAGTGATAATAATTAGGTTAGTGTTAGTGCTAAAACATAAAGTGGTTAAGAAATTCAAGAAATCTGTAGAGCTTTATAAGAAAGACCTTATATAAACACTACAAATATACGGAAGACAAAAGGTTGACGCCCACTATCAAGTAAGTCGATTACCATTAATTATAAATAATATTAAAACATAAGAATTAGTTTATATAAATGCGTGTTTGAAATAATAAAGAGAGTGTATTAATTGTTAAAAGTGATTAAGTGAACAATATATGCGGTTTTCTTGGAAATAGTGATTGATCGTTCATGAACATTCAATGGTAACAAACAAATGGTAAGTAAGTAGGCATAAGTCCAAGTATGTACATGAGATATTTATAGAAATTCAGTGTGCCTTTGATAATGTCTGGTGGCCAAGTGACCTTCAAAGAATTAGACCGGCAAAAACCTCTAGGTACGTCTACTGCGCTATGGGAAACTATTTTCATTGTCGAACATTAATTTTACAAACCGATTACCGTTCCATGAAAAGGCAACTATCTAAAGGTTGTCCTTAGCAATCTGTAATGGGGCCTGAGCTCTGGAACATGGTATTCGACGAGAACTGTGTTTCTCAATCGAAAGGTTGTGTAGACGTATGTTTTGGCAACGATAATGTGATCCTTATCGGTGCAAATAGTACAGAACAACTAAAAAGCCGTTCTCGACCTGCTATATATAAAATCTGTTGTTTCTTGAAGCTACAAAGCTACGAAACAAATACGGTAACAACGAATGATAAACTTGTAACACACCTTGCGCGTGTCACAAGGACGGAATGAAGCTTAAACTCGGCAACTATGCCGACACTATGCAAAAGGGCATTTATGCTAATAATTGTGTATTTTGCTTCGGCATGGTATTACAGGATTAATTTTCCAGATCTTCCATGCAAAGAACTATGTTATTGACGATAACGCGTTGTTGCAGAACTGTATCTACAGAAGTAGTGCAGGTCATATTGGGGACCATTCCTTCAGATTTAAAAATCATTTATGCACTTACTCAAGTACAAATTACGCTAGAACTGAAAAAATCAAATTTTGATGATTTAAAATAATGCGACATATTTCGAGGATTTAAAGTTAATGCGGCTGTAGGATAAAAGTCTAGAGACGATACCAAATATATTGCCAAAGAGATGAATGCATATATGCATAAGCTCTGGAAAGACAGATGGGACTTAATACAAAAAGGAAGACCTACGTATTGGTTAACAAGGACGGTAATATTGCTTTGCAACACAAGTGGTTGCTATCTACTATGTGTGTGATCGGCTCCTGCTACTTTAGGTGAAAAAAGTGATTAAAAGTGAGAAATTAATTACGGAAAAAAATTAAATAAATTATATGAATACTTTTTCAAACGAAAAGTATTTAAGTTTGTTTTAAATTTGTGTTAATTTATTCTAAACAAAGTGTTTTTACAAAAGTTTGACAGTTGGAAACCAGTGTTAAAAACAAATTTTTCATTACGCGTACACGCGGTCTTATAAACATAACATCAAAATTGTAACTTTAATGTTTGAAATAAGACATTAATAAGTGCGATAGACTAAAAAAGTGATAATAATTAGGTTAGTGTTTGTGCTAAAACATCAAGTGGTTAAGAAATTTAAGAAATCTGTAGAGATAAATAAGGAAGACCTCATATAAACACTACAAATATACGGAAGACAAAAGGTTGCCGCCCACTATTAAGTAAGTCGATTAACATTAACTATAAATAATATTAAAACATAAGAATTAGTTTATATAAATGCGTGTTTGAAATAATAAAGAGAGTATTAAGAGATGTATTAATTGTTATAAGTGATTAAGTGAACAATATATGCTGTTTCCTTGGAAATAGTGATTGATCGTTCATGAACATTCAATGGTAACAAACAAATGGTAAGTAAGTAGGCATAAGTCTAAGTATGTACATGAGATATTTATAGAAATTCAGTGTGCCTTTGATAATGTCTGGTGGCCAAGTGACCTTCAAAGAATTAGACCGGCAAAAACCTCTAGGTACGTCTACTGCGCTATGGAGAACTATTTTCATTGTCGAACATTAATTTTACAAACCGATTACCGTTCCATGAAAAAGCAACTATCTTGAGGTTGTCCTTAGCGATCCGTAATGGGGCCTGAGCTCTGTAACTTGGTATTCGACGAGAAATGTGTTTCTCACTCGAAAGGTTGTGTAAACGTATGTTTTGCCAACGATAATGTGATCCTTATCGGTGCAAATAGTACAGAACAACTAGAAAGCCGTTCTCGACCTGCTATAGATAAAATCTGTAGTTTCTTGAAGCTACAAAGCTACGAAACAAATACGGTAACAACGAATGATAAACTTGTAACACACCTTGCGCGTGTCACAAGGACGGAATGAAGCTTAAACTCGGCAACTATGCCGACACAATACAAAAGGGCATTTATGCCAACGGTTGTGTAAACGTATGTTTTGCCAACAATAATGTGATCCTTATCGGTGCAAATAATACAGAACAACTAGAAAGCCGTTCTCGACCTGCTATATATAAAATCTGTAGTTTCTTAAAGCTACAAAGCTACGAAACAAATACAGTAACAACGAATGATAAACTTGTAACACACCTTGCGCGTGTCACAAGGACGGAATGAAGCTTAAACTCGGCAACTATGCCGACACAATACAAGGGGGCATTTATGCCAATGGTTGTGTCTTGTGCTTCGGCATGGTATTACAGGATCAATCTTTCAGATCTTCTATGCAAAGAACTATGTTATTGACGATGACGCGTTGTTGCAGAACTGTATCTACAGAAGTGGTGCAGGTCATATTGGGAACCATTCCTTCAGATTTAAAAATCACTCATGCACTTACTCAAGTACAAATTACGCAAGAACTGAAAAAATCAAATTTTGATGATTTAAAATAATGCGACATATTTCGAGGATTTAAAGTTAATGCGGCTGTAGGATAAAAGTCTAGAGACGATACAAAATATATTGCCAAAGAGATGAATGAATATATGCATAAGCTCTGGCAAGACAGATGGGTCTTAATACAAAAAGGAAGACCTATGTATTGGTTAACAAGGACGGTAATATTGCTTTGCAACACAAGTGGTTGCTATCTACTATGTGTGTGATCAGCTCCTGCTACTTTAGGTGAAAAAAGTGAATAAAAGTGAAAAATTAATTATGGAAAAAAATTAAATAAATTATATGAATACTTTTTCAAACGAAAAGTATTTAAGCAGGTGATATTAAGGACAATTCCATCAGATTTAAAAATCACTCATGCACTTACTCAAGTACAAATTACGCTAGAACTGAAAAAATCAAATTTTGATGATTAAATAATGCAACAAATTTCGAGGATTTAAAGTTAATGCGGCTGTAGGTTAAAAGTCTAGAGACGATACCAAATATATTGCCAAAGAGATGAATGCATATATGCATAAGCTCTGGCAAGACAGATGGGTCTTAATACAAAAAGGAAGACCTACGTTTTGGTTTACAAGGACGTTAATATTGCTTTGCAACACAAGTGGTTGCTATCTACTATGTGTGTGATCGGCTCCTGCTACTTTAGGTGAAAAAAGTGATTAAAAGTGAGAAATAAATTACGGAAAAAAATTAAATAAATTATATGAATACTTTTTCAAACGTAAAGTATTTAAGTTTGTTTTAAATTTGTGTTAATTTACCCTAAACAAAGTGTTTTTACAAAAGTTTGACAGTTGGAAACCAGTGTTACATTCGAATTTTCATTACGCGTACACGCGGTCTTATAAACATAACCTTAAAATTGTAACTTTGATGTTTGATATAAGACATTAATAAGTGCGATAGACAAAAAAAGTGATAATAATTAGGTTAGTGTTAGTGCTAAAACATAAAGTGGGTAAGAAATTCAAGAAATCTGTAAAGCTGTATATGAAAGACCTCATCTAAACACTACAAATATACTGATGACAAAAGGTTGCCGCCCACTATCAAGTAAGTCGATTAACATTAACTATGAATAAAATTAAAACATAAGAATTAGTTTATATAAATGCGTGTTTTAAATAATAAAGAGAGTGTATTAATTGTTATAAGTGATTAAGTGAACAATATATGCGGTTTTCTTGGAAATAGCGATTGATCGTTAATGAACATTCAATGGTAACAAACAAATGGTAAGTAAGTAGGCATAAGTACAAGTATGTACATGAGATATTTATAGAAATTCAGTGTGCCTTTGATAATGTCTGGTGGCCAAGTGACCTTTAAAGAATTAGACCGGCAGAAACCTCTAGGTACGTCAACTGCGCTATGGAGAACTATTTTCATTGTCGAACATTAATTTTACAAACCGATTACCGTTCCATGAAAAGGCAACTATCTAAAGGTTGTCCTCAGGGATCCGTAATGGGGCCTGAGCTCTGGAACATGGTATTTGACGAAAACTGTGTTTCTCACTCGAAAGGTTGTGTAAACGTATGTTTTGCCAACAATAATGTGATCCTTATCGGTGCAAATAGTACAGAACAACTAGAAAGCCGTTCTCGACCTGCTATATATAAAATCTGTAGTTTCTTGAAGCTACAAAGCTACGAAACAAATACAGTAACAACGAATGATAAACTTGTAACACACCTTGCGCGTGTCACAAGGACGGAATGAAGCTTAAACTCGGCAACTATGCCGACACTATGCAAAAGGGCATTTATGCCAATAATTGTGTATTTTGCTTCGGCATGGTATTACAGGATTAATCTTCCAGATCTTCCATGCAAAGAACTATGTTATTGACGATACCGCGTTGTTGCAGAACTGTATCTACAGAAGTGGTGCAGGTGATATTGGGGACAATTCCTTTAGATTAAAAAATCACTCATGCACTTACTCAAGTACAAATTACGCTAGAACTAGAAAAATCAAATTTTGATGATTTGAAATTAATGCGAAAAATTTCGAGGATTTAAAGGTAATGCGGCTGTAGGATAAAAGTCTAGAGACGATACCAAATATATTGCCAACGAGATGAATGCATATATGCATAAGCTCTGGCAAGACAGATGGGTCCTAATACAAAAAGGAAGACCTACGTATTGGTTTAAAATGACGTTAATATTGCTTTGCAACACAAGTGGTTGCTATCTACTATGTGTGTGATCGGCGTCTGCTACTTTAGGTGAAAAAAGTGATTAAAAGTGAGAAATTAATTACGGAAAAAAATTAAATAAATTATATGAATACATTTTTAAACGTAAAGTATTTAAGTTTGTTTTAAATTTGTGTTAATTTACCCTAAACAAAGTGTTTTTACAAAAGTTTGACAGTTGGAAACCAGTGGGTTAAAACGAATTTTCATTACGCGTACACGCGGTCTTATAAACATAACCTTAAAATTGTAATTCTGATGTTTGATATAAGACATTAATAAGTGCGATAGACAAAAAAAGTGATAATAATTAGGTTAGTGTTAGTGCTAAAACATCAAGTTATTAGGAAATTCAAGAAATCTGTAGAGCTGTATAAGGAATACCTCATATAAACACTGCAAATATACGGAAGACAAAAGGTTGCCGCCCACTATCAAGTAAGTCGATTACCATTAACTATAAATAATATTAAAACATAAGAATTAGTTTAAATAAATGCGTGTTTTAAATAATAAAGAGAGTGTATTAATTGTTATAAGTGATTAAGTGAACAATATATGCGGTTTTCTTGGAAATAGCGATTGATCGTTGATGAACATTTAATGGTAACAAACAAATAATAAGTAAGTAGGCATAAGTACAAGTATGTACATAAGATATTTATAGAAATTCAGTGTGCCTTTGATAATGTCTGGTTGCCAAGTGACCTTTAAAGAATTAGACCGGCAAAAACTTTTAGGTACGTCGACTGCGCTATGGAGAACTATTTTCATTGTCGAACATAAATTTTACAAACCGATTACCGTTCCATGAAAAGGCAACTATCTAAAGGTTGTCCTCAGCAATATGTAATGGGGCCTGAGGTCTGGAACATGGTATTTGACGAGAACTGTGTTTCACACTCAAAAGGTTGTGTAAACGTATGTTTTGCCAACGATAATGTGATCCTTATCGGTGCAAATAGAACAGAACAACTAGAAAGCCGTTCTAGACCTGCTATAGATAAAATCTGTAGTTTCTTGAAGCTACAAAGCTACGAAACAAATACAGTAACAACGAATGATAAACTTGTAACACACCTTGCGCGTGTCACAAGGACGGAATGAAGCTTAAACTCGGCAACTATGCCAAAACTATGCAAAAGGGCATTTATGCCAATAATTGTGTATTTTGCTTCGGCATGGTATTACAGGATTATTCTTCCAGATCTTCCATGCAAAGAACTATGTTATTGACGATGACGCGTTGTTGCAGAACTGTATCTACAGAAGTGGTGCAGGTGATATTGGGGACAATTCCTTTAGATTTAAAAATCACTCATGCACTTACTCAAGTACAAATTACGCTAGAACTGAAAAAATCAAATTTTGATAAATTAAAATTAATGCGACAAATTTCGAGGATTTAAAGATAATGCGGCTGTAGGATAAAAGTCTGGAGACGATACCAAATATATTGCCAAAGAGATGAATGCATATATGAATAAGCTCTAACAAGACAGATGGGACTTAATACAAAAAGGAAGACCTACGTATTGGTTTACAAGGACGTTAATATTGCTTTGCAACACAAGTGGTTCCTATCTACTATGTGTGTGATCGGCTCCTGCTACTTTAGGTGAAAAAAGTGATTAATAGTGAGAAATTAATTATGGAAAAAAATTAAATAAATTATATGAATACTTTTTCAAACGAAAAGTATTTAGGTTTGTTTTAAATTTGTGTTAATTTACCCTAAACAAAGTGTTTTTACAAAAGTTTGACAGTTGGAAACCAGTGTTAAAAACGAATTTTTATTACGCGTACACGCAGTCTTATAAACATAACCTTAAAATTGTAACTTTGATGTTTGATATAAGACATTAATAAGTGCGATAGACAAAAAAAGTGATAATAATTAGGTTAGTGTTAGTGCTAAAACATCAAGTGGGTAAGAAATTCAAGAAATATGTAGAGCTATATATAAAAGACCTCATCTAAACATTACAAATATACGGAAGACAAAAGGTTGCCGCCCACTATCAAGTAAGTCGATTAACATTAACTATAAATAATATTAAAACATAAAAATTAGTTTATATAAATGCGTGTTTTAAATAATATAGAGAGTGTATTAATTGTTATAAGTGATTAAGTAAACAATATATGCGGTTTTCTTAGAAATAGCGATTGATCGTTAATGAACATTCAATGGTAAAAAACAAATGGTAAGTAAGTAGGCATAAGTACAAGTATGTACATGAGATATTTATAGAAATTCAGTGTGCCTTTGATAATGTCTGGTGGCCAAGTGACCTTCAAAGAATTAGACCGGCAAAAACCTCTAGGTACGTCTACTGCGCTATGGAGAACTATTTTTATTGTCGAACATTAATTTTACAAACCGATTACCGTTCCATGAAAAGGCAACTATCTAAAGGTTGTCCTCAGCGATTCGTAATGTGGCCTGAGCTCTGGAACATAGTATTCGACGAAAACTGTGTTTCTCACTCGAAAGGTTGTGTAAACGTATGTTTTGCCAACAATAAAGTGATCCTTATCGGTGCATATAGTACACAACAACTAGAAAACCGTCTTCGACCTGCTATAGATAAAATCTGTAGTTTCTTGAAGCTACAAAGATACGAAACAAATACGGTAACAACGAATGATAAACTTGTAACACACCTTGCGCGTGTCACAAGGACGGAATGAAGCTTAAACTCGGCAACTATGCCGACACAATACAAGGGGGCATTTATGCCAACGGTTGTGTATTGTGCTTCGGCATGGTATTACAGGATCAATCTTCCAGATCTTCCATGCAAAGAACTATGTTATTGACGATGACGCGTTGTTGCAGAACTGTATCTACAGAAGTAATGCAGGTCCTATTAGGAACCATTCCTTCAGATTTAAAAATCACTCATGCACTTACTCAAGTACAAATTACGCTAGAACTGAAAAAATCAAATTTTGATGATTTAAAATAATGCGACATATTTCGAGGATTTAAAGTTAATGCGGCTGTAGGATAAAAGTCTAGAGACGATACAAAATATATTGCCAAAGAGATGAATGCATATATGCATAAGCTCTGGCAAGACAGATGGGTCTTAATACAAAAAGGAAGACCTATGTATTGGTTAACAAGGACGGTAATATTGCTTTGCAACACAAGTGGTTGCTATCTACTATGTGTGTGATCGGCTCCTGCTACTTTAGGTGAAAAAAGTGATTAATAGTGAGAAATTAATTATGGAAAAAAATTAAATAAATTATATGAATACTTTTTCAAACGAAAAGTATTTAAGTTTGTTTTAAATTTGTGTTAATTTACCCTAAACAAAGTGTTTTTACAAAAGTTTGACAGTTGAAAACCAGTGTTAAAAACGAATTTTTCATTACGCGTACACGCGGTCTTATAAACATAACATCAAAATTGTAACTTTGATGTTTGAAATTAGACATTAATAAGTGCGATAGACAAAAAAAGTGATAATAATTAGGTTAGTGTTTGTGCTAAAACATCAAGTGGTTAAGAAATTCAAGAAATCTGTAGAGATATATAAGGAAGACCTCATATAAACACTACAAATATACGGAAGACAAAAGGTTGCCGCCCACTATTAAGAAAGTCGATGAACATTAACTATAAATAATATTAAAACATAAGAATTAGTTTATATAAATGCGTGTTTGAAATAATAAAGAGAGTATTAAGAGATGTATTAATTGTTATAAGTGATTAAGTGAACAATATATGCTGTTTTCTTGGAAATAGTGATTGCTCGTTCTTAAACATTCAATGGTAACAAACAAATGGTAAGTAAGTAGGCATAAGTCCAAGTATGTACATGAGATATTTATAGAAATTCAGTGTGCCTTTGATAATGTCTGGTGGCCAAGTGACCTTCAAAGAATTAGACCGGCAAAAACCTCTAGGTACGTCTACTGCGCTATGGAGAACTATTTTCATTGTCGAACATTAATTTTACAAACCGATTACCGTTCCATGAAAAAGCAACTATCTTGAGGTTGTCTTTAGCGATCCGTAATGGGGCCTGAGCTCTGTAACTTGGTATTCGACGAGAAATGTGTTTCTCACTCGAAAGGTTGTGTAAACGTATGTTTTGCCAACGATAATGTGATTCTTATCGGTGCAAATAGTACAGAACAACTAAAAAGCCGTTCTCGACCTGCTATAGATAAAATCTGTAGTTTCTTGAAGCTACGAAACAAATACGGTAACAACGAATGATAAACTTGTAACACACCTTGCGCGTGTCACAAGGACGGAATGAAGCTTAAACTCGGCAACTATGCCGACACAATACATGGGGGCATTTATGCCAATGGTTGTGTATTGTGCTTCGGCATGGTATTACAGGATCAATCTTCCAGATCTTCCATGCAAAGAACTATGTTATTGACGATGACGCGTTGTTGCAGAACTGTATCTACAGAAGTGGTGCAGGTCATATTGGGAACCATTCCTTCAGATTTAAAAATCACTCATGCACTTACTCAAGTACAAATTACGCAAGAACTGAAAAAATCAAATTTTGATAATTTAAAATAATGCGACATATTTCGAGGATTTAAAGTTAATGCGGCTGTAGGATAAAAGTCTAGAGACGATACTAAATATATTGCCAAAGAGATGAATGCATATATGCATAAGCTCTGGCAAGACAGATGGGTCTTAATACAAAAAGGAAGACCTACGTAGTGGTTGACAAGAACGGTAATATTGCTTTGCAACACAAGTGGTTGCTATCTACTATGTGTGTGATCGGCTCCTGCTACTTTAGGTGAAAAAAGTGATTAAAAGTAAGAAATTAATTACGGAAAAAAATTAAATAAATTATATGAATACTTTTTCAAACGTAAAGTATTTAAGTTTGTTTTAAATTTGTGTTAATTTACCCTAAACAAAGTGTTTTTACAAAAGTTTGACAGTTGGAAACTAGTGTTAAAAACGAATTTTCATTACGCGTACACGCAGTCTTATAAACATAACCTTAAAATTGTTACTTTAATGTTTGATATAAGACATTAATCAGTGCGATAGACAAAAAAAGTGATAATAATTAGGTTAGTGTTAGTGCTAAAACATCAAGTGGGTAAGAAATTCAAGAAATCTGTAGAGCTATATATGAAAGACCTCATCTAAATACTACAAATATACGGAAGACAAAAGGTTGCCGCCCACTATCAAGTAAGTCGATTAACATTAATTATAAATATTATTAAAACATAAGAATTAGTTTATATAAATGCGTGTTTTAAATAATAAAGAGAGTGTAATAATTGTTATAAGTGATTAAGTGAACAATATATGCGGTTTTCTTGGAAATAGCGATTGATCGTTAATGAACATTCAATGGTAAAAAACAAATGGTAAGTAAGTAGGCATAAGTACAAGTATGTACATGAGATATTTATAGAAATTCAGTGTGCCTTTGATAATGTCTGGTGGCCTAGTGACTTTCAAAGAATTAGACCGGCAAAAACCTCTAGGTACGTCTACTGCGCTATGGAGAACTATTTTCATTGTCGAACATTAATTTTACAAACCGATTACCGTTCCATGAAAAGGCAACTATCTAAAGGTTGTCCTCAGCGATCTGTAATGGGGCCTGAGCACTGGAACATGGTATTTGACGAGAACTGTGTTTCTCAATCGAAAGGTTGTGTAGACGTAAGTTTTGCCAACGATAATGTGATCCTTATCGGTGCAAATAGTACAAAATAACTAAAAAGCCGTTCTCGACCTGCTATATATAAAAACTGTAGTTTCTTGAAGCTACAAAGCTACGAAACAAATACAGTAACAACGAATGATAAACTTGTAACACACCTTGCGCGTGTCACAAGGACGGAATGAAGCTTAAACTCGGCAACTATGCCGACACTATGCAAAAGGGCATTTATGCCAATAATTGTGTATTTTGCTTCGGCATGGTATTACAGGATTAATCTTCCAGATCTTCCATGCAAAGAACTATGTTATTGACGATAACGCGTTGTTGCAGAACTGTATCTACAGTAGTGGTGCAGGTCATATTGGGGACCATTCCTTCAGATTTAAAAATCACTCATGCACTTACTCAAGTACAAATTACGCTAGAACTGAAAAAATCAAATTTTGATGATTTAAAATAATGCGACATATTTCGAGGATTTAAAGTTAATGCGGCTGTAGGATAAAAGTCTAGAGACGATACCAAATATATTGCTAAAGAGATGAATGCATATATGCATAAGCTCTAACAAGACAGATGGGTCTTAATACAAAAAGGAAGACCTACGTATTGGTTAACAAGGACGGTAATATTGCTTTGCAACACAAGTGGTTGCTATCTACTATGTGTGTAATCGGCTCCTGCTACTTTAGGTGAAAAAAGTGATTGAAAGTGAAAAACTAATTATGGAAAAAAATTAAATAAATTATATGAATACTTTTTCAAACGAAAAGTATTTAAGCAGGTGATATTAAGGACAATTCCTTCAGATTTAAAAATCACTCATGCACTTACTCAAGTACAAACTACGCTAGAACTGAAAAAATCAAACTTTGATGATTAAATAATGCAACAAATTTCGAGGATTTAAAGTTAATGCGGCTGTAGGATAAAAGTCTAGAGACGATACCAAATATATTGCCAAAGAGATGAATGCATATATGCATAAGCTCTGGCAAGACAGATGGGTCTTAATACAAAAAGGAAGACCTACGTATTGGTTTACAAGGACGTTAATATTGCTTTGCAACACAAGTGGTTGCTATCTACTATGTGTGTGATCGGCTCCTGCTACTTTAGGTGAAAAAAGTGATTAAAAGTGAGAAATTAATTACGGAAAAAAATTAAATAAATTATATGAATACTTTTTCAAACGTAAAGTATTTTAATTTGTTTTAAATTTGTGTTAATTTACCCTAAACAAAGTGTTTTTACAAAAGTTTGACAGTTTGAAACCAGTGTTAAAAACGAATTTTCATTACGCGTACACGCGGTCTTATAAACATAACCTTAAAATTGTAACTTTGATGTTTGATATAAGACATTAATAAGTGCGATAGACAAAAAAAGTGATAATAATTAGGTTAGTGTTAGTGCTAAAACATAAAGTGGGTAAGAAATTCAAGAAATCTGTAGAGCTGTATATGAAAGACCTCATCTAAACACTACAAATATACTGAAGACAAAAGGTTGCCGCCCACTATCAAGTAAGTCGATTAACAATAACTATAAATAAAATTAAAACATAAGAATTAGTTTATATAAATGCGTGTTTTAAATAATAAAGAGAGTGTATTAATTGTTATAAGTGAATAAGTGAACAATATATGCGGTTTTCTTGGAAATAGCGATTGATCGTTAATGAACATTCAATGGTAACAAACAAATGGTAAGTAAGTAGGCATAAGTACAAGTATGTACATGAGATATTTATAGAAATTCAGTGTGCCTTTGATAATGTCTGGTGGCCAAGTGACCTTTAAAGAATTAGACCGGCAGAAACCTCTAGGTACGTCAACTGCGCTATGGAGAACTACTTTCATTGTCGAACATTAATTTTACAAACCGATTACCGTTCCATGAAAAGGCAACTATCTAAAGGTTGTCCTCAGGGATCCGTAATGGGGCTGAGCTCTGGAACATGGTATTCGACGAAAACTGTGTTTCTCACTCGAAAGGTTGTGTAAACGTATGTTTTGCCAACAATAATGTGATCCTTATCGGTGCAAATAATACAGAACAACTAGAAAGCCGTTCTCGACCTGCTATATATAAAATCTGTAGTTTCTTGAAGCTACAAAGCTACGAAACAAATACAGTAACAACGAATGATAAACTTGTAACACACCTTGCGCGTGTCACAAGGACGGAATGAAGCTTAAACTCGGCAACTATGCCCACACTATGCAAAAGGGCATTTATGCCAATAATTGTCTATTTTGCTTCGGCATGGTATTACAGGATTAATCTTCCAGATCTTCCATGCAAAGAACTATGTTATTGACGATACCGCGTTGTTGCAGAACTGTATCTACAGAAGTGGTGCAGGTCATATTGGGGACCATTTCTTCAGATTTAAAAATCACTCATGCACTTACTCAAGTACAAATTACGATAGAACTGAAAAAATCAAATTTTGATGATTTAAAATAATGCGACATATTTCGAGGATTTAAAGTTAATGCGGCTGTAGGATAAAAGTCTAGAGACGATACCAAATATATTGCTAAAGAGATGAATGCATATATGCATAAGCTCTAACAAGACAGATGGGTCTTAATACAAAAAGGAAGACCTACGTATTGGTTAACAAGGACGGTAATATTGCTTTGCAACACAAGTGGTTGCTATCTACTATGTGTGTGATCAGCTCCTGCTACTTTAGGTGAAAAAAGTGATTAAAAGTGAAAAATTAATTATGGAAAAAAATTAAATAAATTATATGAATACTTTTTCAAACGAAAAGTATTTAAGCAGGTGATATTAAGGACAATTCCTTCAGATTTAAAAATCACTCATGCACTTACTCAAGTACAAATTACGCTAGAACTGAAAAAATCAAATTTTAATGATTAAATAATGCAACAAATTTCGAGGATTTAAAGTTAATGCGGCTGTAGGATAAAAGTCTAGAGACGATACCAAATATATTGCTAAAGAGATGAATGCATATATGCATAAGCTCTGGCAAGACAGATGGGTCTTAATACAAAAAGGAAGACCTACGTATTGGTTTACAAGGACGTTAATATTGCTTTGCAACACAAGTGGTTGCTATCTACTATGTGTGTGATCGGCTCCTGCTACTTTAGGTGAAAAAAGTGATTAAAAGTGAGAAATTACTTACGGAAAAAAATTAAATTAATTATATGAATACTTTTTCAAACGTAAAGTATTTAAGTTTGTTTTAAATTTGTGTTAATTTACCCTAAACAAAGTGTTTTTACAAAAGTTTGACAGTTGGAAACCAGTGTTACATTCGAATTTTCATTACGCGTACACGCGGTCTTATAAACATAACCTTAAAATTGTAACTTTGATGTTTGATATAAAACATTAATAAGTGCGATAGACAAAAAAAGTGATAATAATTAGGTTAGTGTTAGTGCTAAAACATAAAGTGGGTAAGAAATTCAAGAAATCTGTAAAGCTGTATATGAAAGACCTCATCTAAACACTACAAATATACTGAAGACAAAAGGTTGCCGCCCACTATCAAGTAAGTCGATTAACATTAACTATAAATAAAATTAAAACATAAGAATTAGTTTATATAAATGCGTGTTTTAAATAATAAAGAGAGTGTATTAATTGTTATAAGTGATTAAGTGAACAATATATGCGGTTTTCTTGGAAATAGCGATTGATCGTTAATGAACATTCAATGGTAACAAACAAATGGTAAGTAAGTAGGCATAAGTACAAGTATGTACATGAGATATTTATAGAAATTCAGTGTGCCTTTGATAATGTCTGGTGGCCAAGTGACCTTCAAAGGATTAGACCGGCAGAAACCTCTAGGTACGTCAACTGCGCTATGGAGAACTATTTTCATTGTCAAACATTAATTTTACAAACCGATTACCGTTCCATGAAAAGGCAACTATCTAAAGGTTGTCCTCAGCGATTCGTAATGGGGCCTGAGCTCTGGAACATGGTATTCGACGAAAACTGTGTTTCTGACTCGAAAGGTTGTGTAGACGTATGTTTTGCCAACGATAATGTGATCCTTATCGGTGCAAATAGTACAGAACAACTAAAAAGCCGTTCTCGACCTGCTATATATAAAATCTGTAGTTTCTTGAAGCTACAAAGCTACGAAACAAATACTGTAACAACGAATGATAAACTTGTAACACACCTTTCGCGTGTCACAAGGACGGAATGAAGCTTAAACTCGGCAACTATGCCGACACTATGCAAAAAGGCATTTATGCCAATAATTGTGTATTTTGCTTTGGCATGGTATTACAGGATTAATCTTCCAGATCTTCCATGCAAAGAACTATGTTATTGACGATACCGCGTTGTTGCAGAACTGTATCTACAGAAGTGGTGCAGGTGATATTGGGGACAATTCCTTTAGATTTAAAAATCACTCATGGACTTACTCAAGTACAAATTACGCTAGAACTAAAAAAATCAAATTTTGATGATTTGAAATTAATGCGAAAAATTTCGAGGATTTAAAGGTAATGCGGCTGTAGGATAAAAGTCTGGAGACGATACCAAATATATTGCCAACGAGGTGAATGCATATATGCATAAGCTCTGGCAAGACAGATGGGTCCTAATACAAAAAGGAAGACCTACGTATTATTTAAAATGACGTTAATATTGCTTTGCAACACAAGTGGTTGCTATCTACTATGTGTGTGATCGGCGTCTGCTACTTTAGGTGAAAAAAGTGATTAAAAGTGAGAAATTAATTACGGAAAAAAATTAAATAAATTATATGAATACTTTTTCAAACGTAAAGTATTTAAGTTTGTTTTAAATTTGTGTTAATTTACCCTAAACAAAGTGTTTTTACAAAAGTTTGACAGTTGGAAACCAGTGGGTTAAAACGAATTTTCATTACGCGTACACGCGGTCTTATAAACATAACCTTAAAATTGTAACTTTGATGTTTGATATAAGACATTAATAAGTGCGATAGACAAAGAAGTGATAATAATTAGGTTAGTGTTAGTGCTAAAACATCAAGTGATTAGGAAATTCAAGAAATCTGTAGAGCTATATAAGGAATACCTCATATAAACACTGCAAATATACGGAAGACAAAAGGTTGCCGCCCACTATCAAGTAAGTCGATTACCATTAACTATAAATAATATTAAAACACAAGAATTAGTTTAAATAAATGCGTGTTTTTAATAATAAAGAGAGTGTATTAATTGTTATAAGTGATTAAGTGAACAATATATGCGGTTTTCTTGGAAATAGCGATTGATCGTTCATGAACATTTAATGGTAACAAACAAATAATAAGTAAGTAGGCATAAGTACAAGTATGTACATGAGATATTTATAGAAATTCAGTGTGCCTTTGATAATGTCTGGTTGCCAAGTGACCTTTAAAGAATTAGACCGGCAAAAACCTCTAGGTACGTCGACTGCGCTATGGAGAACTATTTTCATTGTCGAACATAAATTTTACAAACCGATTACCGTTCCATAAAAAGGCAACTATCTAAAGGTTGTCCTCAGCGATATGTAATGGGGCCTGAGGTCTGGAACATGGTATTTGACGAGAACTGTGTTTCACACTCAAAAGGTTGTGTAAACGTATGTTTTGCCAACGATAATGTGATCCTTATCGGTGCAAATAGAACAGAACAACTAGAAAGCCGTTCTAGACCTGCTATAGATAAAATCTGTATTTTCTTGAAGCTACAAAGCTACGAAACAAATACAGTAACAACGAATGATAAACTTGTAACACACCTTGCGCGTGTCACAAGGACGGAATGAAGCTTAAACTCGGCAACTATGCCAAAACTATGCAAAAGGGCATTTATGCCAATAATTGTGTATTTTGCTTCGGCATGGTATTACAGGATTATTCTTCCAGATCTTCCATGCAAAGAACTATGTTATTGACGATGACGCGTTGTTGCAGAACTGTATCTACAGAAGTGGTGCAGGTGATATTGGGGACAATTCCTTTAGATTTAAAAATCACTCATGCACTTACTCAAGTACAAATTACGCTAGAACTGAAAAAATCAAATTTTGATAAATTAAAATTATTGCGACAAATTTCGAGGATTTAAAGGTAATGCGGCTGTAGGATAAAAGTCTGGAGACGATACCAAATATATTGCCAAAGAGATGAATGCATATATGAATAAGCTCTAACAAGACAGATGGGACTTAATACAAAAAGGAAGACCTACGGATTGGTTTACAAGGACGTTAATATTGCTTTGCAACACAAGTGGTTCCTATCTACTATGTGTGTGATCGGCTCCTGCTACTTTAGGTGAAAAAAGTGATTAATAGTGAGAAATTAATTATGGAAAAAAATTAAATAAATTATATGAATACTTTTTCAAACGAAAAGTATTTAGGTTTGTTTTAAATTTGTGTTAATTTACCCTAAACAAAGTGTTTTTACAAAAGTTTGACAGTTGGAAACCAGTGTTAAAAACGAATTTTCATTACGCGTACACGCAGTCTTATAAACATAACCTTAAAATTGTAACTTTGATGTTTGATATAAGACATTAATAAGTGCGATAGACAAAAAAAGTGATAATAATTAGGTTAGTGTTAGTGCTAAAACATCAAGTTGGTAAGAAATTCAAGAAATATGTAGAGCTATATATAAAAGACCTCATCTAAACATTACAAATATACGGAAGACAAAAGGTTGCCGCCCACTATCAAGTAAGTCGATTAACATTAACTATAAATAATATTAAAACATAAAAATTAGATTATATAAATGCGTGTTTTAAATAATATAGAGAGTGTATTAATTGTTATAAGTGATTAAGTAAACAATATATGCGGTTTTCTTAGAAATAGCGATTGATCGTTAATGAACATTCAATGGTAAAAAACAAATGGTAAGTAAGTAGGCATAAGTACAAGTATGTACATGAGATATTTATAGAAATTCAGTGTGCCTTTGATAATGTCTGGTGGCCAAGTGACCTTCAAAGAATTAGACCGGCAAAAACCTCTAGGTACGTCTATTGCGCTATGGAGAACTATTTTCATTGTCGAACATTAATTTTACAAACCGATTACCGTTCCATGAAAAGGCAACTATCTAAAGGTTGTCCTCAGCGATTCGTAATGGGGCCTGAGCTCTGGAACATGGTATTCGACGAAAACTGTGTTTCTGACTCGAAAGGTTGTGTAGACGAATGTTTTGCCAACGATAATGTGATCCTTATCGGTGCAAATAGTACAGAACAACTAAAAAGCCGTTCTCGACCTGCTATATATAAAATCTGTAGTTTCTTGAAGCTACAAAGCTACGAAACAAATACAGTAACAACGAATGATAAACTTGTAACACACCTTGCGCGTGTCACAAGGACGGAATGAAGCTTAAACTCAGCAACTATGCCGACACTATGCAAAAGGGCATTTATGCCAATAATTGTGTACTTTTCTTCAGCATGGTAGTACAGGATTAATCTTTTAGATCTTCCATGCAAAGAACTATGTTATTGACGATACCGCGTTGTTGCAGAACTGTATCTACAGAAGTGGTGCAGGTGATATTGGGGACAATTCCTTTAGATTTAAAAATCACTCATGCACTTACTCAAGTACAAATTACGTTAGAACTGAAAAAATCAAGTTTTGATGATTTAAAATTAATGCGACAAATTTCGAGGATTTAAAGGTAATGCGGCTGTAGGATAAAAGTCTGGAGACGATACCAAATATATTGCCAAAGAGATAAATGCATATATGCATAAGCTCTGGCAAGACAGATGGGACTTAATACAAAAAGGAAGACTTACGTATTGGTTTACAAGTACGTTAATATTGCTTTGCAACACAAGTGGTTCCTATCTACTATGTGTGTGATCGGCTCCTGCTACTTTAGGTGAAAAAAGTGATTAAAAGTGAGAAATTAATTATGGAAAAAATTTAAATAAATTATATGAATACTTTTTTAAACGAAATGTATTTAAGTTTGTTTTAAATTTGTGTTAATTTACCCTAAACAAAGTATTTTTACAAAAGTTTGACAGTTGGAAACCAGTGTTAAAAACGAATTTTTCATTACGCGTACACGCGGTCTTATAAACATAACCTCAAAATTGTAACTTTGATGTTTGAAATAAGACATTAATAAGTGCGATAGACAAAAAAAGTGATAATAATTAGGTTAGTGTTAGTGCTAAAACATCAAGTGGTTAAGAAATTCAAGAAATCTGTAGAGATATAAAAGGAAGACCTCATATAAACACTACAAATATACGGAAGACAAAAGGTTGCCGCCCACTATCAAGTAAGTCGATTAACATTAACTATAAATAAAATTAAAACATAAGAATTAGTTTATATAAATGCGTGTTTTAAATAATAAAGAGAGTGTATTAATTGTTATAAGTGATTAAGTGAACAATATAAGCGGTTTTCTTGGAAATAGCGATTGATCGTTAATGAACATTCAATGGTAACAAACAAATGGTAAGTAAGTAGGCATAAGTACAAGTATGTACATGAGATATTTGTAGAAATTCAGTGTGCCTTTGATAATGTCTGGTGGCCAAGTGACCTTCAAAGAATTAGACCGGCAGAAACCTCTAGGTACGTCAACTGCGCTATGGAGAACTATTTTCATTGTCGAACATTAATTTTACAAACCGATTACCGTTCCATGAAAAGGCAACTATCTAAAGGTTGTCCTCAGGGATCCGTAATGGGGCTGAGCTCTGGAACATGGTATTCGACGAAAACTGTGTTTCTCACTCGAAAGGTTGTGTAAACGTATGTTTTGCCAACAATAATGTGATCCTTATCGGTGCAAATAATACAGAACAACTAGAAAGCCGTTCTCGACCTGCTATATATAAAATCTGTAGTTTCTTGAAGCTACAAAGCTACGAAACAAATACAGTAACAACGAATGATAAACTTGTAACACACCTTGCGCGTGTCACAAGGACGGAATGAAGCTTAAACTCGGCAACTATGCCCACACTATGCAAAAGGGCATTTATGCCAATAATTGTCTATTTTGCTTCGGCATGGTATTACAGGATTAATCTTCCAGATCTTCCATGCAAAGAACTATGTTATTGACGATACCGCGTTGTTGCAGAACTGTATCTACAGAAGTGGTGCAGGTCATATTGGGGACCATTTCTTCAGATTTAAAAATCACTCATGCACTTACTCAAGTACAAATTACGCTAGAACTGAAAAAATCAAATTTTGATGATTAAAAATAATGCGACATATTTCGAGGATTTAAAGTTAATGCGGCTGTAGGATAAAAGTCTAGAGACGATACCAAATATATTTCTAAAGAGATGAATGCATATATGCATAAGCTCTAACAAGACAGATGGGTCTTAATACAAAAAGGAAGACCTACGTATTGGTTAACAAGGACGGTAATATTGCTTTGCAACACAAGTGGTTGCTATCTACTATGTGTGTGATCAGCTCCTGCTACTTTAGGTGAAAAAAGTGATTAAAAGTGAAAAATTAATTATGGAAAAAAATTAAATAAATTATATGAATACTTTTTCAAACGAAAAGTATTTAAGCAGGTGATATTAAGGACAATTCCTTCAGATTTAAAAATCACTCATGCACTTACTCAAGTACAAATTACGCTAGAACTGAAAAAATCAAATTTTGATGATTAAATAATGCAACAAATTTCGAGGATTTAAAGTTAATGCGGCTGTAGGATAAAAGTCTAGAGACGATACCAAATATATTGCCAAAGAGATGAATGCATATATGCATAAGCTCTGGCAAGACAGATGGGTCTTAATACAAAAAGGAAGACCTACGTTTTGGTTTACAAGGACGTTAATATTGCTTTGCAACACAAGTGGTTGCTATCTACTATGTGTGTGATCGGCTCCTGCTACTTTAGGTGAAAAAAGTGATTAAAAGTGAGAAATTAATTACGGAAAAAAATTAAATAAATTATATGAATACTTTTTCAAACGTAAAGTATTTAAGTTTGTTTTAAATTTGTGTTAATTTACCCTAAACAAAGTGTTTTTACAAAAGTTTGACAGTTGGAAACCAGTGTTACATTCCAATTTTCATTACGCGTACACGCGGTCTTATAAACATAACCTTAAAATTGTAACTTTGATGTTTGATATAAGACATTAATAAGTGCGATAGACAAAAAAAGTGATAATAATTAGGTTAGTGTTAGTGCTAAAACATAAAGTGGGTAAGAAATTCAAGAAATCTGTAAAGCTGTATATGAAAGACCTCATCTAAACACTACAAATATACTGAAGACAAAAGGTTGCCGCCCACTATCAAGTAAGTCGATTAACATTAACTATAAATAAAATTAAAACATAAGAATTAGTTTATATAAATGCGTGTTTTAAATAATAAAGAGAGTGTATTAATTGTTATAAGTGATTAGGTGAACAATATATGCGGTTTTCTTGGAAATAGCGATTGATCGTTAATGAACATTCAATGGTAACAAACAAATGGTAAGTAAGTAGGCATAAGTACAAGTATGAACATGAGATATTTATAGAAATTCAGTGTGCCTTTGATAATGTCTGGTGGCCAAGTGACCTTCAAAGAATTAGACCGGCAGAAACCTCTAGGTACGTCAACTGCGCTATGGAGAACTATTTTCATTGTCGAACATTAATTTTACAAACCGATTACCGTTCCATGAAAAGGCAACTATCTAAAGGTTGTCCTCAGGGATCCGTAATGGGGCCTGAGCTCTGGAACATGGTATTTGACGAAAACTGTGTTTCTCACTTGAAAGGTTGTGTAAACGTTTGTTTTGCTAACAATAATGTGATCCTTATCGGTGCAAATAGTACAGAACAACTAGAAAGCCGTTCTCGACCTGCTATATATAAAATCTGTAGTTTCTTAAAGCTACAAAGCAACGAAACAAATACAGTAACAACGAATGATAAACTTGTAACACACCTTGCGCGTGTCACAAGGACGGAATGAAGCTTAAACTCGGCAACTATGCCGACACTATGCAAAAGGGCATTTATGCCAATAATTGTGTATTTTGCTTCGGCATGGTATTACAGGATTAATCTTCCAGATCTTCCATGCAAAGAACTATGTTATTGACGATACCGCGTTGTTGCAGAACTGTATCTACAGAAGTGGTGCAGGTGATATTGGGGACAATTCCTTTAGATTTAAAAATCACTCATGCACTTACTCAAGTACAAATTGCGCTAGAACTAAAAAAATCAAATTTTGATGATTTGAAATTAATGCGAAAAATTTTGAGGATTTAAAGGTAATGCGGCTGTAGGATAAAAGTCTGGAGACGATACCAAATATATTGCCAACGAGATGAATGCATATATGCATAAGCTCTGGCAAGACAGATGGGTCCTAATACAAAAAGGAAGACCTACGTATTGGTTTAAAATGACGTTAATATTGCTTTGCAACACAAGTGGTTGCTATCTACTATGTGTGTGATCGGCGTCTGCTACTTTAGGTGAAAAAAGTGATTAAAAGTGAGAAATTAATTACGGAAAAAAATTAAATAAATTATATGAATACTTTTTCAAACGTAAAGTATTTAAGTTTGTTTTAAATTTGTGTTAATTTACCCTTAACAAAGTGTTTTTACAAAAGTTTGACAGTTGGAAACCAGTGGGTTAAAACGAATTTTCATTACGCGTACACGCGGTCTTATAAACATAACCTTAAAATTGTAACTTTAATGTTTGATATAAGACATTAATAAGTGCGATAGACAAAAAAAGTGATAATAATTAGGTTAGTGTTAGTGCTAAAACATCAAGTGATTAGGAAATTCAAGAAATCTGTAGAGCTATATAAGGAATACCTCATATAAACACTGCAAATATACGGAAGACAAAAGGTTGCCGCCCACTATCAAGTAAGTCGATTACCATTAACTATAAATAATATTAAAACATAAGAATTAGTTTAAATAAATGCGTGTTTTAAATAATAAAGAGAGTGTATTAATTGTTATAAGTGATTAAGTGAACAATATATGCGGTTTTCTTGGAAATAGCGATTGATCGTTCATGAACATTTAATGGTAACAAACAAATAATAAGTAAGTAGGCATAAGTACAAGTATGTACATGAGATATTTATAGAAATTCAGTGTGCCTTTGATAATGTCTGGTTGCCAAGTGACCTTTAAAGAATTAGACCGGCAAAAACCTCTAGGTACGTCGACTGCGCTATGGAGAACTATTTTCATTGTCGAACATAAATTTTACAAACCGATTACCGTTCCATAAAAAGGCAACTATCTAAAGGTTGTCCTCAGCGATATGTAATGGGGCCTGAGGTCTGGAACATGGTATTTGACGAGAACTGTGTTTCACACTCAAAAGGTTGTGAAAACGTATGTTTTGCCAACGATAATGTGATCCTTATCGGTGCAAATAGAACAGAACAACTAGAAAGCCGTTCTAGACCTGCTATAGATAAATTCTGTAGTTTCTTGAAGCTACAAAGCTACGAAACAAATACAGTAACAACGAATGATAAACTTGTAACACACCTTGCGCGTGTCACAAGGACGGAATGAAGCTTAAACTCGGCAACTATGCCAAAACTATGCAAAACGGCATTTATGCCAATAATTGTGTATTTTGCTTCGGCATGGTATTACAGGATTATTCTTCCAGATCTTCCATGCAAAAAACTATGTTATTGACGATGACGTGTTGTTGCAGAACTGTATCTACAGAAGTGGTGCAGGTGATATTGGGGACAATTCCTTTAGATTTAAAAATCACTCATGCACTTACTCAAGTACAAATTACGCTAGAACTGAAAAAATCAAATTTTGATAAATTAAAATTAATGCGACAAATTTCGAGGATTTAAAGGTAATGCGGCTGTAGGATAAAAGTCTGGAGACGATACCAAATATATTGCCAAAGAGATGAATGCATATATGAATAAGCTCTAACAAGACAGATGGGACTTAATACAAAAAGGAAGACCTACGTATTGGTTTACAAGGACGTTAATATTGCTTTGCAACACAAGTGGTTCCTATCTACTATGTGTGTGATCGGCTCCTGCTACTTTAGGTGAAAAAAGTGATTAATAGTGAGAAATTAATTATGGAAAAAAATTAAATAAATTATATAAATACTTTTTCAAACGAAAACTATTTAAGTTTGTTTTAAATTTGTGTTAATTTACCCTAAACAAAGTGTTTTTACAAAAGTTTGACAGTTGGAAACCAGTGTTAAAAACGAATTTTTTATTACGCGTACTCGCGGTCTTATAAACATAACCTCCAAACTGTAACTTTAATGTTTGATATAAGACTTTAATAAGTGCCATAGACAAAAAAAGTGATAATAATTAGGTTAGTGTAAGTGCTAAAACATCAAGTGGTTAAGAAATTCAAGAAATCTGTAAAGCTATATAAGGAAGACATCATATAAACACTGCAAATATACGGAAGACAAAAGGTAGCCGCCCACTATCAAGTAAGTCGATTAACATTAACTATAAATAATATTAAAACATAAGAATTAGTTTATATAAATGCGTGTTTTAAATAATAAAGAAAGTGTAATAATTGTTATAAGTAATTAAGTGAACAATATATGCGGTTTTCTTGGAAATAGTGATTGATCGTTCATGAACATTCAATGGTAACAAACAAATGGTAAGTAAGTAGGCATAAGTACAAGTATGTACATGAGATATTTATAGAAATTCAGTGTGCCTTTGATAATGTCTGGTGGCCAAGTGACCTTCAAAGAATTAGACCGGCAAAAACCTCTAGGTACGTCTACTGCGCTATGGAGAACTATTTTTATTGTCGAACATTAATTTTACAAACCGATTACCGTTCCATGAAAAGGCAACTATCTAAAGGTTGTCCTCAGCGATCCGTAATGGGGCCTGAGCTTTGGAACATGGTATTCGACGAGAACTGTGTTTCTCATTCGAAAGGTTGTGTAAACGTATGTTTTGCCAACAATAAAGTGATCCTTATCGGTGCATATAGTACAGAACAACTAGAAAACCGTTCTCGACCTGCTATAGATAAAATCTGTAGTTTCTTGAAGCTACAAAGCTACAAAACAAATACGGTAACAACGAATGATAAACTTGTAACACACCTTGCGCGTGTCACCTTGCGCGTTGTTGCAGAACTGTATCTACAAAAGTGGTGCAGGTGATACTGGGGACAATTCCTTTAGATTTAAAAATCACTCATGCACTTACTCAAGTACAAATTACGCTAGAACTGAAAAAATCAAATTTTAATGATTTAAAATTAATGCGACAAATTTCGAGGATTTATATAAAATGCGGCTGTAGGATAAAAGTCTGGAGACGATACCAAATATATTGCCAAAGAGAAGAATGCATATATGCATAAGCTCTGGCAAGACAGATCGGACCTAATACAAAAAGGAAGACCTATGTATTGGTTAACAAGGACGGTAATATTGCTTTGCAACACAAGTGGTTGCTATCTACTATGTGTGTGATCGGCTCCTGCTACTTTAGGTGAAAAAAGTGATTAATAGTGAGAAATTAATTATGGAAAAAAATTAAATAGATTATATGAATACTTTTTCAAACGAAAAGTATTTAAGTTTGTTTTAAATTTGTGTTAATTTACCCTAAACAAAGTGTTTTTACAAAAGTTTGACAGTTGGAAACCAGTATTAAAAACGAATTTTTCATTACGCGTACACGCGGTCTTATAAACATAACATCAAAATTGTAACTTTGATGTTTGAAATTAGACATTAATAAGTGCGATAGACAAAAAAAGTGATAATAATTAGGTTAGTGTTTGTGCTAAAACATCAAGTGGTTAAGAAATTCAAGAAATCTGTAGAGATATATAAGGAAGACCTCATATAAACACTACAAATATACGGAAGACAAAAGGTTGCCGCCCACTATTAAGTAAGTCGATGAACATTACCTATAAATAATATTAAAACATAAGAATTAGTTTATATAAATGCGTGTTTGAAATAATAAAGAGAGTATTAAGAGATGTATTAATTGTTATAAGTGATTAAGTGAACAATATATGCTGTTTCCTTGGAAATAGTGATTGATCGTTCATAAACATTCAATGGTAACAAACAAATGGTAAGTAAGTAGGCATAAGTCCAAGTATGTACATGAGATATTTATAGAAATTCAGTGTGCCTTTGATAATGTCTGGTGGCCAAGTGACCTTCAAAGAATTAGACCGGCAAAAACCTCTAGGTATGTCTACTGCGCTATGGAGAACTATTTTCATTGTCGAACATTAATTTTACAAACCGATTACCGTTCCATGAAAAAGCAACTATCTTGAGGTTGTCCTCAGCGATCCGTAATGGGGCCTGAGCTCTGTAACTTGGTATTCGACGAGAAATGTGTTTCTCACTCGAAAGGTTGTGTAAACGTATGTTTTGCCAACGATAATGTGATCCTTATCGGTGCAAATAGTACAGAACAACTAGAAAGCCGTTCTCGACCTGCTATAGATAAAATCTGTAGTTTCTTGAAGCTACGAAACAAATACGGTAACAACAAATGATAAACTTGTAACACACCTTGCGCGTGTTACAAGGACGAAATGAAGCTTAAACTCGGCAACTATGCCGACACAATACAAGGGGGCATTTATGCCAATGGTTGTGTATTGTGCTTCGGCATGGTATTACAGGATTAATCTTCCAGATCTTCCATGCAAAGAACTATGTTATTGACGATGACGCGTTGTTGCAGAACTGTATCTACAGAAGTGGTGCAGGTCATATTGGGAACCATTCCTTCAGATTTAAAAATTACTCATGCACTTACTCAAGTACAAATTACGCAAGAACTGAAAAAATCAAATTTTGATGATTTAAAATAATGCGACATATTTCGAGGATTTAAAGTTAATGCGGCTGTAGGATAAAAGTCTAGAGACGATACAAAATATATTGCCAAAGAGATGAATGCATATATGCATAAGCTCTGGCAAGACAGATGGGTCTTAATACAAAAAGGAAGACCTATGTATTGGTTAACAAGGACGGTAATATTGCTTTGCAACACAAGTGGTTGCTATCTACTATGTGTGTGATCGGCTCCTGCTACTTTAGGTGAAAAAAGTGATTAAAAGTGAGAAATTAATTACGGAAAAAAATTAAATAAATTATATGAATACTTTTTCAAACATAAAGTATTTAAGTTTGTTTTAAATTTGTGTTAACTTACCCTAAACAAAGTGTTTTTACAAAAGTTTGACAGTTGGAAACCAGTGTTAAAAACGAATTTTCATTACGCGTACACGCAGTCTTATAAACATAACCTTAAAATTGTTACTTTAATGTTTGATATAAGACATTAATAAGTGCGATAGACAAAAAAAGTGATAATAATTAGGTTAGTGTTAGTGCTAAAACATCAAGTGGGTAAGAAATTTAAGAAATCTGTAGAGCTATATATGCAAGACCTCATCTAAACACTACAAATATACGGAAGACAAAAGGTTGCCGCCCACTATCAAGTAAGTCGATTAACATCAACTATAAATATTATTAAAACATAAGAATTAGTTTATATAAATGCGTGTTTTAAATAATAAAGAGAGTGTATTAATTGTTATAAGTGATTAAGTGAACAATATATGCGGTTTTCTTGGAAATAGCGATTGATCGTTAATGAACATTCAATGGTAAAAAACAAATGGTAAGTAAGTAGGCATAAGTACAAGTATGTACATGAGATATTTATAGAAATTCAGTGTGCCTTTGATAATGTCTGGTGGCCAAGTGACCTTCAAAGAATTAGACCGGCAAAAACCTCTAGGTACGTCTACTGCGCTATGGAAAACTATTTTCATTGTCGAACATTAATTTTACAAACCGATTACCGTTCCATGAAAAGGCAACTATCTAAAGGTTGTCCTCAGCGATTCGTAATGGGGCCTGAGCTCTGGAACATGGTATTCGACGAAAACTGTGTTTCTGACTCGAAAGGTTGTGTAGACGTATGTTTTGCCAACGATAATGTGATCCTTATCGGTGCAAATAGTACAGAACAACTAAAAAGCCGTTCTCGACCTGCTATATATAAAATCTGTAGTTTCTTGAAGCTACAAAGCTACGAAACAAATACAGTAACAACGAATGATAAACTTGTAACACACCTTGCGCGTGTCACAAGGACGGAATGAAGCTTAAACTCGGCAACTATGCCGACACTATGCAAAAGGGCATTTATGCCAATAATTGTGTACTTTGCTTCAGCATGGTAGTACAGGATTAATCTTTCAGATCTTCCATGCAAAGAACTATGTTATTGACGATACCGCGTTGTTGCAGAACTGTATCTACAGAAGTGGTGCAGGTAATATTGGGGACAATTCCTTTAGATTTAAAAATCACACATGCACTTACTCAAGTACAAATTACGCTAGAACTGAAAAAATCAAGTTTTGATGATTTAAAATTAATGCGACAAATTTCGAGGATTTGAAGGTAATGCGGCTGTAGGATAAAAGTCTGGAGACGATACCAAATATATTGCCAAAGAGATAAATGCATATATGCATAAGCTCTGGCAAGACAGATGGGACTTAATACAAAAAGGAAGACTTACGTATTGGTTTACAAGTACGTTAATATTGCTTTGCAACACAAGTGGTTCCTATCTACTATGTGTGTGATCGGCTCCTGCTACTTTAGGTGAAAAAAGTGATTAAAAGTGAGAAATTAATTATGGAAAAAAATTAAATAAATTATGTGAATACTTTTTTAAACGAAATGTATTTAAGTTTGTTTTAAATTTGTGTTAATTTACCCTAAACAAAGTATTTTTACAAAAGTTTGACAGTTGGAAACCAGTGTTAAAAACGAATTTTTCATTACGCGTACACGCGGTCTTATAAACATAACCTCAAAATTGTAACTTTGATGTTTGCAATAAGACATTAATAAGTGCGATAGACAAAAAAAGTGATAATAATTAGGTTAGTGTTAGTGCTAAAACATCAAGTGGTTAAGAAATTCAAGAAATCTGTAGAGATATAAAAGGAAGACCTCATATAAACACTACAAATATACGGAAGACAAAAGGTTGCCGCCCACTATTAAGTAAGTCGATTAACATTTACTTTAAATAATATTAAAACATAAGAATTAGTTTATATAAATGCGTGTTTGAAATAATAAAGAGAGTGTATTAATTGTTATAAGTGATTAAGTGAACAATATATGCGATTTTCTTGGAAATAGCGATTGATCGTTAATAAACATTCAATGGTAACAAACAAATGGTAAGTAAGTAGGCATAAGTACAAGTATGTACATGAGATATTTATAGAAATTCAGTGTGCCTTTGATAATGTCTGGTGGCCAAGTGACCTTCAAAGAATTAGACCGGCAGAAACCTCTAGGTACGTCAACTGCGCTATGGAGAACTATTTTCATTGTCAAACATTAATTTTACAAACCGATTACCGTTCCATGAAAAGGCAACTATCTAAAGGTTGTCCTCAGCGATCTGAAATGGGGCCTGAGCTCTGGAACATGGTATTCGACGAGAACTGTGTTTCTCAATCGAAAGGTTGTGTAGACGTATGTTTTGATAACGATAATGTGATCCTAATAGGTGCTATATATAAAATCTGTAGTTTCTTGAAGCTACAAAGCTACGAAACAAATACGGTAACAACGAATGATAAACTTGTAACACACCTTGCGCGTGTCACAAGGACGGAATGAAGCTTAAACTCGGCAACTATGCCGACACAATACAAGGGGGCATTTATGCCAACGGTTGTGTATTGTGCTTCGGCATGGTATTACAGGATCAATCTTCCAGATCTTCCATGCAAAGAACTATGTTATTGACGATGACGCGTTGTTGCAGAACTGTATCTACAGAAGTAATGCAGGTCCTATTAGGAACCATTCCTTCAGATTTAAAAATCACTCATGCACTTACTCAAGTACAAATTACGCTAGAACTGAAAAAATCAAATTTTGATGATTTAAAATAATGCGACATATTTCGAGGATTTAAAGTTAATGCGGCTGTAGGATAAAAGTCTAGAGACGATACAAAATATATTGCCAAAGAAATGAATGCATATATGCATAAGCTCTGGCAAGACAGATGGGTCTTAATACAAAAAGGAAGACCTATGTATTGGTTAACAAGGACGGTAATATTGCTTTGCAACACAAGTGGTTGCTATCTACTATGTGTGTGATCGGCTCCTGCTACTTTAGGTGAAAAAAGTGATTAATAGTGAGAAATTAATTATGGAAAAAAATTAAATAGATTATATGAATACTTTTTCAAACGAAAAGTATTTAAGTTTGTTTTAAATTTGTGTTAATTTACCCTAAACAAAGTGTTTTTACAAAAGTTTGACAGTTGGAAACCAGTATTAAAAACGAATTTTTCATTACGCGTACACGCGGTCTTATAAACATAACATCAAAATTGTAACTTTGATGTTTGAAATTAGACATTAATAAGTGCGATAGACAAAAAAAGTGATAATAATTAGGTTAGTGTTTGTGCTAAAACATCAAGTGGTTAAGAAATTCAAGAAATCTGTAGAGATATATAAGGAAGACCTCATATAAACACTACAAATATACGGAAGACAAAAGGTTGCCGCCCACTATTAAGTAAGTCGATGAACATTACCTATAAATAATATTAAAACATAAGAATTAGTTTATATAAATGCGTGTTTGAAATAATAAAGAGAGTATTAAGAGATGTATTAATTGTTATAAGTGATTAAGTGAACAATATATGCTGTTTCCTTGGAAATAGTGATTGATCGTTCATAAACATTCAATGGTAACAAACAAATGGTAAGTAAGTAGGCATAAGTCCAAGTATGTACATGAGATATTTATAGAAATTCAGTGTGCCTTTGATAATGTCTGGTGGCCAAGTGACCTTCAAAGAATTAGACCGGCAAAAACCTCTAGGTACGTCTACTGCGCTATGGAGAACTATTTTCATTGTCGAACATTAATTTTACAAACCGATTACCGTTCCATGAAAAGGCAACTATCTAAAGGTTGTCCTCAGCGATTCGTAATGGGGCCTGAGCTCTGGAACATGGTATTCGACGAAAACTGTGTTTCTCACTCGAAAGGTTGTGTAGACGTATGTTTTGTTAACGATAATGTGATCCTTATCGGTGCAAATAGTACAGAACAACTAAAAAGCCGTTCTCGACCTGCTAAAAAAAAAATCTGTAGTTTTTTGAAGCTACAAAGCTACGATACAAATACAGTAACAACGAATGATAAACTTGTAACACACCTTGCGCGTGTCACAAGGACGGAATGAAGCTTAAACTCGGCAACTATGCCGACACTATGCAAAAGGGCATTTATGCCAATAATTGTGTATTTTGCTTTGGCATGGTATAACAGGAATAATCTTCCAGATCTTCCATGCAAAGAACTATGTTATTGACGATACCGCGTTGTTGCAGAACTGTATCTACAGAAGTGGTGCAGGTGATATTGGGGACAATTCCTTTAGATTTAAAAATCACTCATGCACTTACTCAAGTACAAATTACGCTAGAACTGAAAAAATCAAATTTTGATGATTTAAAATTAATGCGACAAATTTCGAGGATTTAAAGGTAATGCGGCTGTAGGATAAAAGTCTGGAGACGATACCAAATATATTGCCAAAGAGATGAATGCATATATGCATAAGCTCTGGCAAGACAGATGGGTCTTAATACAAAAAGGAAGACCTACGTATTGGTTAACAAGGACGGTAATATTGCTTTGCAACACAAGTGGTTCCTATCTACTATGTGTGTGATCGGCTCCTGCTACTTTAGGTGAAAAAAGTGATTAATAGTGAGAAATTAATTATGGAAAAAAATTAAATAAATTATATGAATACTTTTTCAAACGAAAAGTATTTAGGTTTGTTTTAAATTTGTGTTAATTTACCCTAAACAAAGTGTTTTTACAAAAGTTTGACAGTTGGAAACCAGTGTAAAAAACGAATTTTTCATTACGCGTACACGCGGTTCGGTAAACCTTAAAATTGTAACTTTGATGTTTGAAATAAGACATTAATAAGTGTGATAGACAAAAAAAGTGATAATAATTAGGTTAGTGTTAGTGCTAAAACATCAAGTGGTTAAGAAATTCAAGAAATCTGTAGAGCTATATAAGAAAGACCTCATATAAACACTACAAATAGACGGAAGACAAAAGGTTGCCGCCCACTATCAAGTAAGTCGTTTACCATTAACTATAAATAATATTAAAACATAAGAATTAGTTTATATAAATGCGTGTTTTAAATAATAGAGAGAGTGTAATAATTGTTATAAGTGATTAAGTGAACAATATATGCGGTTTTCTTGGAAATAGCGATTGATCGTTCATGAACATTTAATGGTAACAAACAAATGGTAAGTAAGTAGGCATAAGTACAAGTATGTACATGAGATATTTATAGAAATTCAGTGTGCCTTTGATAATGTCTGGTCGCTTAGTGACCTTCAAAGAATTAGACCAACAAAAACCTCTAGGTACGTCTACTGCGCTATGAAAACTATTTTCATTGTCGAACATTAATTTTACAAACCGATTACCGTTCCATGAAAAGGCAACTATCTAAAGGTTGTCCTCAGCGATCTGTAATGGGGCCTGAGCACTGGAACATGGTATTTGACGAGAACTGTGTTTCTCAATCGAAAGGTTGTGTAGACGTAAGTTTTGCCAACGATAATGTGATCCTTATCGGTGCAAATAGTACAAAACAACTAAAAAGCCGTTCTCGACCTGCTATATATAAAATCTGTAGTTTCTTGAAGCTACAAAGCTACGAAACAAATACAGTAACAACGAATGATAAACTTGTAACACACCTTGCGCGTGTCACAAGGACGGAATGAAGTTTAAACTCGGCAACTATGCCGACACTATGCAAAAGGGCATTTATGCTAATAATTGTGTATTTTGCTTCGGCATGGTATTACAGGATTAATCTTCCAGATCTTCCATGCAAAGAACTATGTTATTGACGATAACGCGTTGTTGCAGAACTGTATCTACAGAAGTGGTGCAGGTCATATTAAGGACCATTCCTTCAGATTTAAAAATCACTCATGCACTTACTCAAGTACAAATTACGCTAGAACTGAAAAAATCAAATTTTGATGATTTAAAATAATGCGACATATTTCGAGGATTTAAAGTTAATGCGGCTGTAGGATAAAAGTCTAGAGACGATACCAAATATATTGCCAAAGAGATGAATGCATATATGCATAAGCTCTGGCAAGACAGATGGGTATTAATACAAAAAGGAAGACCTACGTATTGGTTAACAAGGACGGTAATATTGCTTTGCAACACAAGTGGTTGCTATCTACTATGTGTGTGATCGGCTCCTGCTACTTTAGGTGAAAAAAGTGATTAATAGTGAGAAATTAATTATGGAAAAAAATTAAATAAATTATATGAATACTTTTTTAAACGAAATGTATTTAAGTTTGTTTTAAATTTGTGTTAATTTACCCTAAACATAGTATTTTTACAAAAGTTTGACAGTTGGAAACCAGTGTTAAAAACGAATTTTTCATTACGCGTACACGCGGTCTTATAAACATAACATCAAAATTGTAACTTTGATGTTTGAAATTAGACATTAATAAGTGCGATAGACAAAAAGAGTGATAATAATTAGGTTAGTGTTTGTGCTAAAACATCAAGTGGTTAAGAAATTCAAGAAATCTGTAGAGATATATAAGGAAGACCTCATATAAACACTACAAATATACGGAAGACAAAAGTTTGCCGCCCACTATTAAGTAAGTCGATGAACATTAACTATAAATAATATTAAAACATAAGAATTAGTTTATATAAATGCGTGTTTGAAATAATAAAGAGAGTGTATTAATTGTTATAAGTGATTAAGTGAACAATATATGCGGTTTTCTTGGAAATAGCGATTGATCGTTAATAAACATTCAATGGTAACAAACAAATGGTAAGTAAGTAGGCATAAGTACAAGTATGTACATGAGATATTTATAGAAATTCAGTGTGCCTTTGATAATGTCTGGTGGCCAAGTGACCTTCAAAGAATTAGACCGGCAGAAACCTCTAGGTACGTCAACTGCGCTATGGAGAACTATTTTCATTGTCGAACATTAATTTTACAAACCGATTACCGTTCCATGAAAAGGCAACTATCTAAAGGTTGTCCTCAGCGATCTGTAATGGGGCCTGAGCTCTGGAACATGGTATTCGACGAGAACTGTGTTTCTCAATCGAAAGGTTGTGTAGACGTATGTTTTGATAACGATAATGTGATCCTTATCGGTGCTATATATAAAATCTGTAGTTTCTTGAAGCTACAAAGCTACGAAACAAATACGGTAACAACGAATGATAAACTTGTAACACACCTTGCGCGTGTCACAAGGACGGAATGAAGCTTAATCTCGGCAACTATGCCGACACTATACAAGGGGGCATTTATGCCAATGGTTGTGTATTGTGCTTTGGCATGGTATTACAGGATCAATCTTCCAGATCTTCCATGCAAAGAATTATATTATTGACGATGACGCGTTGTTGCAGAACTGTATCTACAGAAGTGGTGCAGGTGATATTGGGACAATTCCTTTAGATTTAAAAATCACTCATGCACTTACTCAAGTACAAATTACGCTAGAACTGAAAAAATTAAATTTTGATGATTTAAAATTAATGCGACAAATTTCGAGGATTTAAAGGTAATGCGGCTGTAGGATAAAAGCCTGGAGACGATACCAAATATATTGCCAAAGAGATGAATGCATATATGCATAAGCTCTGGCAAGACAGATGGGACTTAATACAAAAAGGAAGACCTACGTATTGGTCTACAAGGACGTTATTATTGCTTTGCAACACAAGTGGTTCCTATCTACTATGTGTGTGATCGGCTTCTGCTACTTTAGGTGAAAAAAGTGATTAAAAGTAAGAAATTAATTATGGAAAAAAATTAAATAAATTATATGAATACTTTTTTAAACGAAATGTATTTAAGTTTGTTTTAAATTTGTGTTAATTTACCCTAAACAAAGTGTTTTTACAAAAGTTTGACAGTTGGAAACCAGTGTTAAAAACGAATTTTTCATTACGCGTACACGCGGTCTTATAAACATAACCTCAAAATTGTAACTTTGATGTTTGAAATAAGACATTAATAAGTGCGATAGACAAAAAAAGTGATAATAATTAGGTTAGTGTTAGTGCTAAAACATCAAGTGGTTAAGAAATTCAAGAAATCTGTAGAGATATAAAAGGAAGACCTCATATAAACACTACAAATATACGGAAGACAAAAGGTTGCCGCCCACTATTAAGTAAGTCGATTAACATTAACTTTAAATAATATTAAAACATAAGAATTAGTTTATATAAATGCGTGTTTGAAATAATAAAGAGAGTGTATTAATTGTTATAAGTGATTAAGTGAACAATATATGCGGTTTTCTTGGAAATAGCGATTGATCGTTAATAAACATTCAATGGTAACAAACAAATGGTAAGTAAGTAGGCATAAGTACAAGTATGTACATGAGATATTTATAGAAATTCAGTGTGCCTTTGATAATGTCTGGTGGCCAAGTGACCTTCAAAGAATTAGACCGGCAAAAACCTCTAGGTACGTCTACTGCGCTATGGAGAACTATTTTCATTGTCGAACATTAATTTTACAAACCGATTACCGTTCCATGAAAAGGCAACTATCTAAAGGTTGTCCTCAGCGATTCGTAATGGGGCCTGAGCTCTGGAACATGGTATTCGACGAAAACTGTGTTTCTCACTCGAAAGGTTGTGTAGACGTATGTTTTGTTAACGATAATGTGATCCTTATCGGTGCAAATAGTACAGAACAACTAAAAAGCCGTTCTCGACCTGCTAAATAAAAAATCTGTAGTTTTTTGAAGCTACAAAGCTACGATACAAATACAGTAACAACGAATGATAAACTTGTAACACACCTTGCGCGTGTCACAAGGACGGAATGAAGCTTAAACTCGGCAACTATGCCCACACTATGCAAAAGGGCATTTATGCCAATAATTGTCTATTTTGCTTCGGCATGGTATTACAGGATTAATCTTCCAGATCTTCCATGCAAAGAACTATGTTATTGACGATACCGCGTTGTAGCAGAACTGTATCTACAGAAGTGGTGCAGGTCATATTGGGGACCATTCCTTCAGATTTAAAAATCACTCATGCACTTACTCAAGTACAAATTACGCTAGAACTGAAAAAATCAAATTTTGATGATTTAAAATAATGCGACATATTTCGAGGATTTAAAGTTAATGCGGCTGTAGGATAAAAGTCTAGAGACGATACCAAATATATTGCTAAAGAGATGAATGCATATATGCATAAGCTCTAACAAGACAGATGGGTCTTAATACAAAAAAGAAGACCTACGTATTGGTTTACAAGGACGTTAATATTGCTTTGCAACACAAGTGGTTGCTATCTACTATGTGTGTGATCGGCTCCTGCTACTTTAGGTGAAAAAAGTGATTAAAAGTGAGAAATTAATTACGGAAAAAAATTAAATAAATTATATGAATACTTTTTCAAACGTAAAGTATTTAAGTTTGTTTTAAATTTGTGTTAATTTACCCTAAACAAAGTGTTTTTACAAAAGTTTGACAGTTGGAAACCAGTGTTAAAAACGAATTTTTCATTACGCGTACACGCGGTCTTGTAAACATAACCTTAAAATTGTAACTTTGATGTTTGAAATAAGACATTAATAAGTGCGATAGACAAAAAAAGTGATAATAATTAGGTTAGTGTTAGTGCTAAAACATCAAGTGGGTAAGAAATTCAAGAAATCTGTAGAGCTATATATGAAAGACCTCATCTAAATACTACAAATATACGGAAGACAAAAGGTTGCCGCCCACTATCAAGTAAGTCGATTAACATTAACTATAAATATTATTAAAACATAAGAATTAGTTTATATAAATGCGTGTTTTAAATAATAAAGAGAGTGTATTAATTGTTATAAGTGATTAAGTGAACAATATATGCGGTTTTCTTGGAAATAGCGATTGATCGGTAATGAACATTCAATGGTAAAAAACAAATGGTAATTAAGTAGGCATAAGTACAAGTATGTACATGAGATATTTATAGAAATTCAGTGTGCCTTTGATAATGTCTGGTGGCCTAGTGACCTTCAAAGTATTAGACCGGCAAAAACCTCTAGGTACGTCTACTGCGCTATGGAGAACTATTTTCATTGTCGAACATTAATTTTACAAACCGATTACCGTTCCATGAAAAGGCAACTATCTAAAGGTTGTCCTCAGCGATCTGTAATGGGGCCTGAGCACTGGAACATGGTATTTGACGAGAACTGTGTTTCTCAATCGAAAGGTTGTGTAGACGTAAGTTTTGCCAACGATAATGTGATCCTTATCGGTGCAAATAGTACAAAACAACTAAAAAGCCGTTCTTGACCTGCTATATATAAAATCTGTAGTTTCTTGAAGCTACAAAGCTACGAAACAAATACAGTAACAACGAATGATAAACTTGTAACACACCTTGCGCGTGTCACAAGGACGGAATGAAGCTTAAACTCGGCAACTATGCCGACACTATGCAAAAGGGCATTTATGCCAATAATTGTGTATTTTGCTTCGGCATGGTATTACAGGATTAATCTTCCAGATCTTCCATGCAAAGAACTATGTTATTGACGATAACGCGTTGTTGCAGAACTGTATCTACAGTAGTGGTGCAGGTCATATTGGGGACCATTCCTTCAGATTTAAAAATCACTCATGCACTTACTCAAGTACAAATTACGCTAGAACTGAAAAAATCAAATTTTGATTATTTAAAATAATGCGACATAATTTGAGGATTTAAAGTTAATGCGGCTGTAGGATAAAAGTCTAGAGACGATACCAAATATATTGCTAAAGAGATGAATGCATATATGCATAAGCTCTAACAAGACAGATGGGTCTTAATACAAAAAGGAAGACCTACGTATTGGTTATCAAGGACGGTAATATTGCTTTGCAACACTAGTGGTTGCTATCTACTATGTGTGTAATCGGCTCCTGCTACTTTAGGTGAAAAAAGTGATTGAAAGTGAAAAATTAATTATGGAAAAAAATTAAATAAATTATATGAATACTTTTTCAAACGAAAAGTATTTAAGCAGGTGATATTAAGGACAATTCCTTCAGATTTAAAAATCACTCATGCACTTACTCAAGTACAAATTACGCTAGAACTGAAAAAATCAAACTTTGATGATTAAATAATGCAACAAATTTCGAGGATTTAAAGTTAATGCGGCTGTAGGATAAAAGTCTAGAGACGATACCAAATATATTGCCAAAGAGATGAATGCATATATGCATAAGCTCTGGCAAGACAGATGGGTCTTAATACAAAAAGGAAGACCTACGTATTGGTTTACAAGGACGTTAATATTGCTTTGCAACACAAGTGGTTGCTATCTACTATGTGTGTGATCGGCTCCAGCTACTTTAGGTGAAAAAAGTGATTAAAAGTGAGAAATTAATTACGGAAAAAAATTAAATAAATTATATGAATACTTTTTCAAACGTAAAGTATTTAAGTTTGTTTTAAATTTGTGTTAATTTACCCTAAACAAAGTGTTTTTACAAAAGTTTGACAGTTTGAAACCAGTGTTAAAAACGAATTTTCATTACGCGTACACGCGGTCTTATAAACATAACCTTAAAATTGTAACTTTGATGTTTGATATAAGACATTAATAAGTGCGATAGACAAAAAAAGTGATAATAATTAGGTTAGTGTTAGTGCTAAAACATAAAGTGGGTAAGAAATTCAAGAAATCTGTAGAGCTGTATATGAAAGACCTCATCTAAACACTACAAATATACTGAAGACAAAAGGTTGCCGCCCACTATCAAGTAAGTCGATTAACATTAACTATAAATAAAATTAAAACATAAGAATTAGTTTATATAAATGCGTGTTTTAAATAATAAAGAGAGTGTATTAATTGTTATAAGTGATTAAGTGAACAATATATGCGGTTTCCTTGGAAATAGCGATTGATCGTTAATGAACATTCAATGGTAACAAACAAATGGTAAGTAAGTAGGCATAAGTACAAGTATGTACATGAGATATTTATAGAAATTCAGTGTGCCTTTGATAATGTCTGGTGGCCAAGTGACCTTCAAAGAATTAGACCGGCAGAAACCTCTAGGTACGTCAACTGCGCTATGGAGAACTATTTTCATTGTCGAACATTAATTTTACAAACCGATTACCGTTACATGAAAAGGCAACTATCTAAAGGTTGTCCTCAGGGATCCGTAATGGGGCTGAGCTCTGGAACATGGTATTCGACGAAAACTGTGTTTCTCACTCGAAAGGTTGTGTAAACGTATGTTTTGCCAACAATAATGTGATCCTTATCGGTGCAAATAATACAGAACAACTAGAAAGCCGTTCTCGACCTGCTATATATAAAATCTGTAGTTTCTTGAAGCTACAAAGCTACGAAACAAATACAGTAACAACGAATGATAAACTTGTAACACACCTTGCGCGTGTCACAAGGACAAAATGAAGCTTAAACTCGGCAACTATGCCCACACTATGCAAAAGAGCATTTATGCCAATAATTGTCTATTTTTCTTCGGCATGGTATTACAGGATTAATCTTCCAGATCTTCCATGCAAAGAACTATGTTATTGACGATACCGCGTTGTTGCAGAACTGTATCTACAGAAGTGGTGCAGGTCATATTGGGGACCATTCCTTCAGATTTAAAAATCACTCATGCACTTACTCAAGTACAAATTACGCTAGAACTGAAAAAATCAAATTTTGATGATTTAAAATAATGCGACATATTTCGAGGATTTAAAGTTAATGCGGCTGTAGGATAAAAGTCTAGAGACGATACCAAATATATTGCTAAAGAGATGAATGCATAAATGCATAAGCTCTAACAAGACAGATGGGTCTTAATACAAAAAGGAAGACCTACGTATTGGTTTACAAGGACGTTAATATTGCTTTGCAACACAAGTGGTTGCTATCTACTATGTGTGTGATCGGCTCCTGCTACTTTAGGTGAAAAAAGTGATTAAAAGTGAGAAATTAATTACGGAAAAAAATTAAATAAATTATATGAATACTTTTTCAAACGTAAAGTATTTAAGTTTGTTTTAAATTTGTGTTAATTTACCCTAAACAAAGTGTTTTTACAAAAGTTTGACAGTTGGAAACCAGTGTTACATTCGAATTTTCATTACGCGTACACGCGGTCTTATAAACATAACCTTAAAATTGTAACTTTGATGTTTGATATAAGACATTAATAAGTGCGATAGACAAAAAAAGTGATAATAATTAGGTTAGTGTTAGTGCTAAAACATCAAGTGATTAGGACCTACGTATTGGTTTACAAGGACGTTAATTTTGCTTTGCAACACAAGTCGTTCCTATCTACTATGTGTGTGATCGGCGCCTGCTTCTTTAGGTGAAAAAAGTGATTAAAAGTGAGAAATTAAATACGGAAAAAAATTAAATAAATTATATAAATACTTTTTCAAACGAAAACTATTTAAGTTTGTTTTAAATTTGTGTTAATTTACCCTAAACAAAGTGTTTTTACAAAAGTTTGACAGTTGGAAACCAGTGTTAAAAACGAATTTTTTATTACGCGTACTCGCGGTCTTATAAACATAACCTCCAAATTGTAACTTTAATGTTTGATATAAGACTTTAATAAGTGCCATAGACAAAAAAAGTGATAATAATTAGGTTAGTGTAAGTGCTAAAACATCAAGTGGTTAAGAAATTCAAGAAATCTGTAAAGCTATATAAGGAAGACATCATATAAACACTGCAAATATACGGAAGACAAAAGGTTGCCGCCCACTATCAAGTAAGTCGATTAACATTAACTATAAATAATATTAAAACATAAGAATTAGTTTATATAAATGCGTGTTTTAAATAATAAAGAGAGTGTATTAATTGTTATAAGTGATTAAGTGAACAATATATGCGGTTTTCTTGGAAATAGTGATTGATCGTTCATGAACATTCAATGGTAACAAACAAATTGTAAGTAAGTAGGCATAAGTACAAGTATGTACATGAGATATTTATAGAAATACAGTGTGCCTTTGATTATGTCTGGTGGCCAAGTGATTTTCAAAGAATTAGACCGGCAAAAACCTCTAGGTACGTCTACTGCGCTATGGAGAACTATTTTCATTGTCGAACATTAATTTTACAAACCGATTACCGTTCCATAAAATGGCAACTATCTAAAGGTTGTCCTCAGCGATCCGTAATGGGGCCTGAGCTCTGGAACATGGTATTCGACGAGAACTGTGTTTCTCACTCGAAAGGTTGTGAAAACGTATGTTTTGTCGACGATAATGTGATCCTTATCGGTGCAAATAGAACAGAACAACTAGAAAGCCGTTCTCGACCTGTTATAGATAAAATCTGTAGTTTCTTGAAGCTACAAAGCTACGAAACAAATACGGTTACAACGAATGATAAACTTGTAACACACCTTGCGCGTGTCACAAGGACAAAATGAAGCTTAAACTCGGCAACTATGCCGACACTATACAAGGGGGCATTTATGCCAATGGTTGTGTATTGTGCTTTAGCATGGTATTACAGGATCAATCTTCCAGATCTTTTATGCATAGAACTATGTTATTGACGATGACGCGTTGTTGCAAAACTGTATCTACAGAAGTGGTGCAGGTTATATCGGGGACAATTCCTTTAGATTTAAAAATCACTCATGCACTTACTCAAGTATAAATTACGCTAGAACTGAAAAAATCAAATTTTGATGATTTAAAATTAATGCGACAAATTTCGAGGCTTTAAAGTTAATGCGGCTGTAGGATAAAAGTCCAGAGTCGATACCAAATATATTGCCAAAGAGATCAATGCATATTTGCATAAGCTCTGGCAAGACAGATGAGACTTAATACAAAAAGAAAGACCTACGTATTTGTTTAAAAAGACGTTAATATTGCTTTGCAACACAAGTCGTTTCTATCTACTATGTGTGTGATCGGCTCCTGCTACTTTAGGTGAAAAAAAAGATTAAAAGTGAGAAATTAATTACAGAAAAAAATTATATGAATATTTTTCAAACGAAAAGTATTTAAGTTTGTTTTAAATCTGTGTTAATTTACCCTAAACAAAGTGTTTTCACAAAAGTTTGACAGTTGGAAACCAGTGTTAAAAACGAATTTTTCATTACGCGTATACGCGGTCTTATAAACATAACCTCAAAATTGTAACTTTGATGTTTGATATAAGACATTATTAAGTGCGATAGACAAAAAAAGTGATAATAATTAGGTTAGTGTTAGTGCTAAAACATTAAGTGGTTAAGAAATTTAAGAAATCTGTAGAGCTATATAAGGAAGACCTCATATAAACACTACAAATATACGGACGACAAAAGGTTGCTGCTCACTATCAAGTAAGTCGATTAACAATAACTATAAATAATATTAAAACATAAGAATTAGTTTATTTAAATGCGTGTATTAAATAATAAAGAGAGTGTATTAATTGTTATAAGTGATTAAGTAAACATTAACTATAAATAATATTAAAACAAAAGAATTAGTTTATATAAATGCGTGTTTAAAATAATAAATAGAGTGTATTAATTGTTATAAGTGATTAGGTGAACAATATATGCGGTTTACTTGGAAATAGTGATTGATCGTTCATGAACATTCAATGGTAACAAACAAATGGTAAGTAAGTAGGCATAAGTACAAGTATGTACATGAGATATTTATAGAAATTCAGTGTGCCTTTGATAATGTCTGGTGGCCAAGTGACCTTCAAAGAATTAGACCGGCAAAATCCTCTAGGTACGTCTACTGCGCTATGGAGAACTATTTTCATTGTCGAACATTAATTTTACAAACCGATTACCGTTCCATGAAAAGGCAACTATCTAAAGGTTGTCCTCAGCGATCCGTAATGGGGCCTGAGCTCTAAAACATGGTATTCGACGAAAACTGTGTTTCTCATTCGAAAGGTTGTGTAAACGTATGTTTTGCCAACGATAATGTGATCCTTATCGGTGCAAATAGAACAGAACAACTAGAAAGCCGTCTTCGACCTGCTATAGATAAAATCTGTAGTTTCTTGAAGCTACAAAGCTACGAAACAAATACGGTAACAACGAATGATAAACTTGTAACACACCTTGCGCGTGTCACAAGGACGGAATGAAGCTTAAAATCGGCAACTATGCCGACACTATACAAGGGGGCATTTATGCCAATGGTTGTGTATTGTGCTTCGGCATGGTATTACATGATCAATCTTCCAGATCTTCCATGCAAAGAACTATGTTATTGACGATGACGCGTTGTTGCAAAACTGTATCTACAGAAGTGGTGCAGGTGATATTGGGGATAATTTCTTTAGATTTAAAAATCACTCATGCACTTACTCAAGTACAAATTACGCTAGAACTGAAAAAATCAAATTTTGATGATTTAAAATTAATGCGACAAATTTCGAGGATTTAAAGTTAATGCGGCTGTGGGATAAATGTCTGGAGACAATACCAAATATATTGCCAAAGAGATGAATGCATATATGCATAAGCTCTGGCAAGACAGATGGGACTTATTACAAAAAGGAAGACCTACGTATTGGTTTACAAGGACGTTAATATTGCTTTGCAACACAAGCCGTTCCTATCTACTATGTGTGTGATCGGCTCCTGCTACTTTAGGTGAAAAAAGTGATTATGAGTGAGAAATTAATTACGGAAAAAAATTAAATTTATTATATGAATACTTTTTCAAACGAAAAGTATTTAAGTTTGTTTTAAATTTGTGTTAATTTACCCTAAACAAAGTGTTTTTACAAAAGTTTGACAGATGGAAACCAGTGTTAAAAACGAATGTTTCATTACGCGTACACGCGGTCTTATAATCAAAACCTCAAAATTGTAACTTTGATGTTTAATATAAGACATTAATAAGTGCGATAGACAAAAAAAGTGATAATAATTAGGTTAGTGTTAGTGCTAAAACATCAAGTGGTTAAGAAATTCTAGAAATCTGTAGAGCTCTATAAGAAAGACCTCATATTAACCCTACAAATATACGGAAGACAAAAGGTTGCCGCCCACTATCAAGTAAGTCGATTAACATTAACTATAAATTATATTAAAACATAAGAATAAGTTTATGTAAATGCGTGTTTTAATTAATAAAGAGAGTGTATTAATTGTTATAAGTGATTAAGGGAACAATATATGCGGTTTTCTTTGAAATAGTGATTGATCGTTCATGAACATTCAATGGTAACAAACAAATGGTAAGTCAGTAGGCATAAGTACAAGTATGTACATGAGATATTTATAGATATTCAGTGTGCTTTTAATAATGTCTGGTGGCCAAGTGACCTTCAAAGAATTAGACCGGCAAAAACCTCTAGGTACGTCTACTGCGCTATGGAGAACTATTTTCATTGTCGAACATAAATTTTACAAACCGATTACCGTTCCATGAAAAGGCAACTATCTAAAGGTTGTCCTCAGCGATATGTAATGGGGCCTGAGGTCTGGAACATGGTATTCGACGAGAACTGTGTTACACTTAAAAGGTTGTGTAAACGTATGTTTTGCCAACGATAATGTGATCCTTATCGGTGCAAATAGAACAGAACAACTAGAAAGCCGTTCTAGACCTGCTATAGATAAAATCTGTAGTTTCTTAAAGCTACAAAGCTACAAAACAAATACGGTAACAACGAATGATAAACTTGTAACACACCTTGCGCGTGTCACAAGGACGGAATAAAGCTTAAACTCGGCAACTATGCCGACAATATACAAGGGGGCATTTATGCCAATGGTTGTGTATTGTGCTTCGGCATGGTATTACAGGATCAATCTTCCAGATCCTCCATGCAAAGAACTATGTTATTGACGATGACGCGTTGTTGCAAAACTGTATCTACAGAAGTGGTGCAAGTGATATTGTAGATAATTCCTTTAGATTTAAAAATCACTCATGCACTTACTTAAGTACAAATTACGCTAGAACTGAAAAAATTAAATTTTGATGATTTAAAATTAATGCGACAAATTTCGAGGATTTAAAGTTAATGCGGCTGTAGGATAAAAGTCTGGAGACGATACCAAATATATTGCCAAAGAGATGAATGCATATATGCATAAGCTCTGGCAAGACAGATGGGACTTAATACAATAATGTAACAGCTAAGTAAACACTGCTACGTCAAACTCGCGTAATCGCAAACTAAAACACCCAACAGAGAAGGCCAACACAGAACACAGAAAGGAGTGTATCTGTTGTAACACATACGAGCCAATCATAGAACGCAACTCGCGATGGATTGAGACATTAAACAAGAACCGAACAGGCCGGGCCGGGCCCCCCAGGCATGACGCAGAGCTTAAACGTGACAAGAACCACGACGTAGAACGGATTCTGAGGATTAAAAATATACCAAAATATCATAGGAAAGGGTAAAACTATTCGAGTGTTACTGGAAAATATGAACAGTTTAGTATAGTAAATATGTCCTTAGTATAAACTTGTAAATTAAAAAATAATATCTTATGTTCTACCGGTTATAGAGATTGGAGCTAAGAAGAAGCGCAGGGCTTGACGATTATTAGATTTCTTTATTTAAGTCCACAATTCCGCTTCAATTATTCGTAAACTTTTTGATAAATTATTTTTACTTTTTTATTGCATTAATTATATTATGCATTATACATAATTAAAAGCATTTTTTGCAGAAAAAAACATTTTTTTGTTTTCAATTTTTTAGTCATATTTGGTTCTATGTATACTCTCAGTATAACCCTGTGATTTCAGGCTAGGTTAACAGTGACATCACTCAGAGCTACAAAGGCCTACAGGGATGCTGATGATACGTTCTTCTACATAAGATTCAGAACACAGTTAGAGATAGGTTCGACACGGGACACTTGCAGATTTGGCTTTGGAACTTCGACATAAAGAAACCGGTTAAGAAAATGGACAATATCCATATTTGAATGGAATTGATTATAAATAAATAAATGTTAAAGTAATTATTCACTATTAATTGAGAGCACCATAACAATTGAGTATCCCAGTAAACATTTGGTAAAATAGAATGGCTAGGTGAAGTTCTAGTCACTCGTACATTTCAATTCTAACATTTTACAAGTTGGAACAGTAACACAGAAAATCAATTTTAGTTCAAATTGATACCCTACCTGTCAAGATTTTGTGAAATAAAATCTAATATCTGTAGTATAAGGAAGACCTACGTATTGGTTTACAAGGACGTTAATATTGCTTTGCAACACAAGTGGTTCCTATCTACTATGTGTGGACAAAAAGATGCATCAAAATGCAATTATAATATAATTTAATTTTACATGTTTTTAAGGCAAAAGTGTAAATGAACTGTAGCGAGTGTCGCCTGAACATTTTAATGTGTGAAGTGTAAATCCAGACTTACTTGTCTCAGCTACCAATAATTTTATTACCCATTTTTGTTCAACTATGTTCACAAATTGTATTATGGGTTCATCCCCACTCCTTTCTATTTTTAAGTGTTAAATGTGTTGTACTTAAATCATCCCTTTTCGAATTAGCTCTCAACGAGACAACACGTATTTTAAATAACATTACAATTTAATATTAAAATATATACATTAAGACATTCATATACATTTATTATTATTAATTATTAGGATAAGTGTTTAATTGTATAATTCTGTTGGGATTTACGACCCCAATGTGTAATTTTGTATGAAATAAATATACTTTTAAATTCATACTGAGTTCACGAACTTCGAAGACTTCCTGACTACTTTTGGTGAAATACCCGGGCCCTACATCGCCCAAACATTTGGTCCTTCGAGCCGGATATCCTACAGTCGCAAAAAGCAATCGTGCATGGAATACCTGCAATTATCTACAGTGAAGAATTTGAAGTTTTGAGTTATACAAACACTAGAAAATTGGTCAAGGAGGCACCCCTGAGCAAACACGTGCAACAACGGTTAGTGTCTATTCCTTAAAAAATTCTCCATTTCCTATTTCAATATTGCTTTGTTTTACTTCTAAAATATCTTTGTGCATTTTTTAATACTATAAAATTGTAGCAAAGATTGTTATTTTGTGTATATTGTTTGATTTGTTAGTCTTACAAATTGTTGGTTTAGGAGGGCACAGCTAATGTCTATATTTAGTAAATATTTCTTATGCGTTGGTAAATAATCGATATTAAAAGCCACCGGGATTATTTCATTGAGCAAAATATATCTTTTGAGTTGGTAAAATATTACATATTAAAAGCCACCGGGATTGTTTCTAAATTACGACATCTTTTAAACACGTGGTAATATTTGTTCTGCCTATTTGTTGTTAAGCGATATTGCATTTAAAACTTCAGCACAATTACGGTCCTGTCTAGACCTTTTCCTATGGCCATGCGGTATTGAGTTGTGTTTCATATACCTGATTGATCCGAATCTACCAACCCATAGGGTTTTATTAGTCTGAGACCAGAACATTTTTATTATACTGCATTATATTTACATGTGGTTCTGGGTACTTTCTACAATATTGACCAGAACACATTTTATATTACTTATTCACACTTTTACATTATATTTTTAAAAATATTTTATTGTTATTTTAAAAAAAGAGAGTATCCATTCATTCCATATTGCTTAAATAATTTGATACTCGCATCAGACAATAATTTTAATTTCTATTTAAACTAATTACAAAGATTCAAAAATGGTTAATATAAAGAAGTTATACGCGCAATTAGAGGTTTATGAGCAAACTTTAAATGATCATGTCCCCTATATTGATAGCATAGATTTAAATGACCCATCAACATACGACGTTCACAAGATTAAGTATTGTAAGAAAATTTGTGAGCCACTGTTTGATAAAATTGAAAATGTTTGTGTTGAATTAGGCCAACATTTGGATGATGTAGATAAACAAAAGCTTTCTGAAACACGTTCAAATTTGTCTAAGAAATGCAGTGATATATGGTGTGTTATAGATGCGATTATGGATCGTCATGATACCAGATCAACGGATAACACTCCTCATTATATAAACAATGGCATACGACTACCGACAATTTCTGTACCTAGTTTTGACGGCGACATAACATCATGGAATAATTTCAAATCCAGTTATGTCAGCTTAGTACATAATGTCGGATATAATAATCATCAAAAATTGCATTACTTAAGAGATTGTCCTAAAGGCGATGCCCTTGACACAATATCCTCTATTGAAATTTTACCAGAAAATTACGAACTATGTTGGAATCTCATGCTGCAAACTTATGATAATAAAAAGGCAATAGTTTCTCATCATATTAATTCCTTTCTTGATATACCAAGCTTAAACGTAGAATCCAGTGATAAACTTAGGGTTACCGCGAATTCCATTAGAAAGCATGTTAAGGCTCTAGAAACACACATTCCTTCTAATAGCAGATGGGATCAACTAGTTACCACACTAATATTTAAAAAATTGAACGTTGAAACTAGAGCACATTGGCAAATGTCACCTAGTTCTAAATCAGAATATCAAAAAGTGGATTCTATGTTAACCTTTATTCTTGATCGTGCTTGTGACCTTGATGAACAAAGTTTTAATTATAAACCCAGTAGTAAACCAAAACATCACAAATCATTATTGGTGACTCAACAAATTAAATGCTATTACTGCATAGGAGATCATTTAATGTACAAATGTCAAGATTTTCTGAAACTCAATGTAAATGATAGAATAGAACACTGTCAAAATAGTAATTTGTGTTTAAATTGTCTCTACGCCGGTCATTCTAGAAATTAATGTAAGGCAAAATATCAATGCAGAATTTGTCAAAAACCTCATAATACTTTGCTTCATTTAGAGAAGGCTACACCTCAATCAGAGCCTGCCGTATCAAGTCAAACTCTTACGTCGCAGACTCTAAATTCAAATTACACGCTACTTGCTACCGCAGTAGTGGAGGTTGTCGACAAGCATTGAAAAACCATAAAGGCACGTGCTCTTTTGGACAATGGCAGCCAAACTTCCTTTATGACAAAGCAGTTTGCAAGAAAATTAAAATCACCCTTAACTAACACCAATATTGTCATATCAGGTATCGGTATAACCAAAAATAATATAAATTCGAAAGTTAGGGTACAAATAAATTCTTTGAATAATGACTCTTCAAAAAGTATTAAATGTTTAGTTATTGAAAAGATAACTGACAATGTACCTAATAAATGTTTAGACATTAGGGGCTTAATTGTACCAAGCCATATAAAATTAGCTGACCCAAACTTTAACAAGCCTAGCAAGATAGACATATTACTCGGAGCAGATGTATTCTTGGACCTAATAATAATAGGTAAAATTAAATTAGTACAAGATAAAATTAAGATACAAAATACTGTATTAGGATGGATTGTAATTGGTATTAATGATAAAATATAACAAAATCTGCTTCATTGCCACCATTCGCAAATCCAAACTCAGTTAACAAAGTTCTGGGAAATTGAAAGTGTACCCAATTGTAATCCGCACACTGCCGAAGAGGTAGCCTGCGAGGAGCATTTTGTAACCAACACTACGCGCGATGTGAATGGTAGGTTTGTTGTTAAAATTCCCTTTAAAAAATCAGTCACATTATTGGGAGATTCCAAAATTATTGCTACGAAGCGTTTTCTCACACTTGAGAAAAAATTAACGAACAACCCCGAATTAAAAGCAATGTACCACAAATTCATGAGCGAGTACATTTCTTTAAATCATATGACTGTTAATACAGAACAGCAATCACTAGGTAATTCATATTTTTTACCTCATCATGGTGTGTTAAAAATGACTAGCACTACCAGCAAGTTAAGAGTTGTTTTTAATGGTTCTATGAACACTACTACTGGTGTCTCATTAAACGCTCTTCAAGCGAATGGCCCCACTATTCAAAGCGATCTTTTAACGCTATTGACAAAATTCATAATGTTCAAATTTGTCGTTGTCGCGGACATCGAAAAGATGTACCGGCAAGTCCTGGTAAATACATCACAGAGAAATTTGCAACAAATTCTCTGGCGATTCGAACCCCAAGATCCATTACTTTCGTACCAATTAAATACGGTAACATATGGTACAACTTCTGCATCCTTTCTTGCGATCAGAAGTCTGTCCCAACTTGGGTTTGACAACTTAAAAAATCACCATAACGCCGCAAATTCTATCCTCAGAGACTTTTATGTTGACGACCTCATAACAGGTTCCAATGACAAGAATGAACTAATTGATCGTTGCAAACAAATTAGTTCAATCTTGTCCAAAGGAGGTTTTGACTTACGGAAATGGGTTTCCAATACACCATCATTGCTGTCGGGGTTAAAAAGTCAAATTTCAAATAAGTGTTTTTATTTTGATCTGGGTGATACAGAACACGCAAAAACGTTAGGCGTTATGTGGGATTCTGAACGGGACTTATTCAAATACAACCTTGTTCTTATTGAACAACCCAATAAACTTACGAAACGAACTATACTGTCATTTGTTGCAAAGATTTTCGATCCACTAGGCTTACTCTCACCTTGCATTATTTTATTTAAAATCATCATACAGAAGCTATGGTTGTTAAAATTAAATTGGGACGATGAGATGCCACAGGATCTCAAAGATTATTTTTTATCTTTAATAAAATCTTTACCTGCAATAAATGACATTTCTTTAAAACGCAATGTTCTCATAGACAACTATAAAGCTATTGAACTGCATGGCTTTTGTGATTCATCCGAAAAGGCATATGGAGCTTGCGTTTATTTGAAAAGTATGAATGGGTTGGGAGAAACAAAATTAAGCTTGTTACATTCTAAATCAAAAATCGCGCCGTTAAAAACTATAACCATACCATGTTTAGAGTTATGTGCTGCATTAATCCTTACAAGAATGGTCAAAAAAGCAATTAACTTACATCCAGTTAACGTTGATAAAATTATTTTATGGACAGATTCCACAATTGTGTTATCGTGGATTAAACTGTCTCCTCATACATTAAAAACATTTGTTGCTAACCGTATCTCAGAAATTCAATCGGACATGACCGATAAACATGAATGGCGTCATGTTCCCACTGATTCAAACCCCGCGGATCTTATATCACGAGGTATAACAGCAGACGTTCTTTCAAACAATCATTTATGGTGGTCAGGTCCAGACTGGTTAAAACATCCGTCCAGCCACTGGCCTATAAGTAACTTTAATCTATCAGAAATTCCTGAGATAAAAGAAGTGGTGTTAACCAACCTTCTTCCAATAAATTCATTTGAATTATTTAATCGATATTTAAATCTAACAAAATTGAAAAGAATAAAGGCTTATTGCAACAGATTCATAACGAACACAAAGAACAAACAATATAAATTGACAGGTTGTTTAACTGTTCAAGAGCTACAAAACGCCTTGCATACTTTAGTGAAGTTGTCACAAGAAGAATACTTTGCAAGCGAAATACGCTCTTTAACAGACAAAAAATTATTGTCAAAGGCTAGAACTTTGTTAAATTTAAATCCATTTTTAGACGATAACGGCATAATACGCGTCGGCGGTCGTTTATCGCATTCAGAGTTTGAATATGACAAAAAATATCCCATGATATTACACCCAAGTCATATTTTAACTAAACTTATTGCTCGAAATGAACACGAAAGGCTATTTCACGCGGGTCCTCGAACGCTACTTTTTTCATTAAGAGATCAATACTGGCCTCTAAAAGGAATTTCAATCGCGAAATCAATCGTACACAAGTGTATCATTTGTTTCAAATTTAGACCTAAATTATCATCGCCAAAAATGGGCAATTTACCACATGACAGAGTCAATCTTGACTATCCGTTTAGAACCACTGGAGTTGACTTCGCAGGGCCCGTACTAATGAAAAGCAAATATGGCAGAGGCGGTTCTCTCATTAAATCTTACATATGCCTTTTTATTTGTTTTGCAACAAAGGCAATTCATTTAGAGTAAGTTACAGAATTATCAACTCAATTTTTTCTAGCTGCTTTAAATCTATTTATTTCGCGTCGTGAAAAACCGCATACCATTTACTCCGATAATGGCACAAATTTCGTCGGAGCTAATAACATTTTGGGTAAATTTCTATGTAATAAATCAAACACGTCCAAAATAGCAATCTCGGCCACTGAGCTGTCGATAGTTTGGAAATTTATTCCGCCTCGATCACCTCATTTTGGAGGTCTTTGGGAAAGTAATATTAAATTAACTAAGAGTCATCTTAAGAAAGTATTACAGAACAATCAATTTCAATATGAGAAATTATATACAATCCTTACTCAGATCGGAGCAATATTGAACTCCCGACCAATGTAACCCATGTCACACAGTCCAGATGACCTTATTCCTTTCACTCCCGGACATTTACTTAAAGGTCGACAATTAACCAGTGGTATGCCTACTCCAGGAGCACCAGTGAACCTTAACAACATGAGAAGATTCCAGCAGATACAGCAGTGTATACAGTATTATTGGAAACGATGGTCTGCAGACTATATACACTTCTGTCAGCAGCGCACAAAATGGAAGACTTCAAGCACTCAAGATCTACAAGTCGGATCGCTTGTAATAGTACAAGAAGACAACATGCCTCCTACTCAATGGATAATGGGACGCATAACACATCTCACCACAGGCAACGACAACACTCCGCGAGTCGCCACTTCGAAAACTCAAGCAGGAGAGATCAAACGTGCTGTCAGACGTTTAGCCCTTTTACCAGTGAACTCGTTTTGATAAACCCAATTTATCAAGGGGGGAGTATGGACAAAAACATGCATCAAAATGCAATTATAATATAATTTAATTTTACATGTTTTTAAGGCAAGAGTGTAAATGAACTGTAGCGAGTGTCGCCTGAACATTTTAATGTGTGAAGTGTAAATCCAGACTAACTTGTCTCTGCTACCAATAATTTTATTACCCATTTTTGTTCAACTATGTTCACAAATTGTATTATGGGTTCATCCCCACTCCTTTCTATTTTTAAGTGTTAAATGTTTTGTACTCAAATCATCCCATTTCGAACCAGCTCTCAACGAGACAAGACGTATTTTAAATAACATTACAATTTAATGTTAAAATATATACATTAAGACATTCATATACATTCATTATTATTAATTATTAGGATAAGTGTTTAATTGTATAATTCTGTTGGGATTTGCGACCCCAATATGTAATTTTGTATGAAATAAATATACTTTTAAATTCATACTGAGTTCACGAACTTTGAAGACTTCCTGACTACTTTTGGTGAAATACTTGGGCCCTATATCGCCCAAGCAATGTGTGTGATCGGCTCCTGCTACTTTAGGTGAAAAAAGTGATTAAAAGTGAGAAATTATTATTATTATTATTATCAAACGAAAAGTATTAAGGTTTTTTTAAATTTGTGTTAATTTACCCTAAACAAAGTGTTTTTACAAAAGTTTGACAGTTGGAAACCAGTGTTAAAAACGAATTTTTCATTACGCGTACACGCGGTCTTATAAACATAACCTTAAAATTGTAACATTAATGTTTGATATAAGACATTAATAAGTGCGCAAGACAAAAAAAGTGATAATAATTAGGATAGTGTTAGTGCTAAAACATCAAGTGGTTAAGAAATTCAAGTAATCTGTAGAGCTATATAAGAAAGGCCTCATATAAACACTACAAATATACGGAAGACTAAAGGTTGCCGCCTACTATTAAGTAAGTCGATTAACATTAACTATAAATAATATTAAAACATAAGAATTAGTTTATATAAATGCGTGTTTTAAATAATAAAGAGATTGTATTAATTAATAAAAGTGATTAAGTGAAAAATATATGCGGATTTCTTTTAAATAGTTAAATAGAAGGTGATCCTAGTATATTTGATCACATATTTGGTATAAATTTAGAAGACGGTAATTTAATATTGGGAAAAACACTAGTTACATTTGATAAAGAGGGCATAATAATAGGAGATAAAAAATATAAATCATCTCCTGGGTTATATGAATTGCTTTTTAAAATAGATCCAAACGCAAATATTTATAGTGAGGAAGATTTAGAGGACTACAAAACAATTTTAAATGATACTAATGCACATAGAACATTATATTTACCTAATGGTAAAATTAAATCTAGCAAAGGTATAAAATACAAAAAAATTATATCGCTATTATTTCCTCCTCAAACAAAATTAAGTGCCCCAGCGTCTTCAACACCATATTCTTCAGAAAAATTGCAAAACGTTCGATCAAGACTTTTGCAGCGTACTTCCTCAGTTGGTTTACCAAATAATAAACGTTTTGGCAAAGGTTTCAATAACCTTATTCCAAATTATATGACTTTCAATAAAAATCCAAAAGATTACATTTATTGGGATAATCCAAACGAATTAGTTGATAGACTAAGATTACTAATTAGTTCAAAAACGGCTGGCAATACATCACATGACAATGAAATTATTTCAATAGTTGAAGAATTAAAAGAAGCTAATATTATTATATAAATACTTAAACATATTCCCTTCTTTTTCATTATTTTATAACTACTCATATAAGTAACATGACTATTAACAAATTTGGAGTACACATACATAAGAAAAAAATTACTCGGCACGAAACAGTATCAAAAAATGATTTAATTATTATAGATAAACGTTTAAAAGCTGCAGAGAAAGATATTCATGATGCTTATATTAATAACTTCCAAAACTTTATTGAAGTAAATAAAAAAATTGCAACATTAATTACAGAATTAAAAACAAAACATAGTTTAGATATTAGTTCTTGATAAATTTTGTGTAATAATAATAAGTATGAGCAAAACAAAAATAGGTATAGTCAACGAATTGCATAAGCCTGCGCGTAAAAACTATAAGCGTAGACATGTAATCATAAAAGGTCTAAATGATTCTTGGCAAGCCGACTTGGTGGAATTGATCCCATATGCAAAAGAAAACAAAGGTTACAAGTACTTACTTACAGTCATTGATATATTTTCTAAATATGCATGGGCAGTTCCAGTAAAATAAAAGTCAGCTAAAGACGTTACTGCTGCATTCAAAAATATTTTAGTTAAACATAAGAATAAGGTTCCGAAAAACTTACAAACAGATAACGGAAAGGAATTTTATAACACTGAATTTAAAAAAGTTATAGATTCGTATGGCATAAACCATTATAGTACATTTAGTAATATGAAAGCATCGATTGTTGAAAGATTTAATAGAACTCTAAAAAATGCCATGTGGAAAGATTTTAGTATAAAAGGCAACTATAATTGGATTAATAACATTGATGCACTTGTTAAGAAATATAATAATTCTCATCATTCAACAATTAATATGAAGCCATCTCAAGTATCAATAAAAAATGAAAAAAAATTATTAGGAAATGTATACAATAGGATAAAAAGGGTCGGTTTAAGTCGCTATAAAGTTGGCGATTATGTTCGCTTAAGCAAAACCAAATCATTATTTGCAAAAGGGTATACTCCTAACTGGGGTACCGAAATATTTACTATATCAAAAGTACAACAAACTAATCCAGTCACATATTTACTTAATGATTCTCTTGGCCAATCAATTGCAGGCGCGTTTTACGAACAAGAACTACAAAAAACAAAATATCCAGATATATATCTAGTTGAGAAAGTTTTACAGAAAAAAGGAAAAAGAGTTTTTGTAAAGTGGTTAGGTTTAGATAAATCTCATAACAGTTGGATAGATGCTAAAAATATTGTATAACATTTTAAATAAATAAAACTACTGGTTATTATAAATATGTATTTATTTTACATTAAAAATATACTTATAACAATAAATCGTTATCACTAAAACTATCAAAACCCCAAGGCAAAGTATCTGTACTGTTTTTAATAAGACAACGTTTATCATCAAAAGGACTTAAAGCAATTTTTGTTTGTTTAATGGAGTACACATTATGCAATTTTGAAACAATACCTCTTTGAGTACAATTTATTTTAACTAAATTTCTCAAACAGTTTTCATAGTCTTCAAAGGAAATATGTTGTTTCACAACTTGTGTCTTTATGCCTTTTGCTTTTTTGATAATATCCAAATTATTAATTTTTAATGCATACATTTTCGACCTTAAACCAATAAAATGAGTCATAATTTGACCATTATTTTCATCCTTCATAAGACCTAAAATTTTTTTATTTACACGAGGGATATTATATTGATTGTTTTCAGCATAGTCACTTGTATCAAATTTTTGTATATCGCGCAATATTATTTCATATATGTCTGGTGCAATAATTTCATATATCAACGAATCGGTATCCGTATATAAAAGTTTTACGTTATTTTTAGAAAATTCCTTTTGCATGTAATTGTAATGAAAATCATACATTACAGTTTTTGATAAATCCAATATTGAAAAGCCCACATAAATAGGTTTATTAAATTTTATGTTAGATTTTAGTAATTCTATAGCAACCACATTTTTACTAAAAATTGTTCGACTATGAAAATTAGGTTGTGCTATTAAATTTTTTGCTCCATATCTTCCACGCCATTTTGTTTTTAATTTTATATCGCGATGTTTTCTAACATTTTCCATTGTCTTACCAAATACACTATTATTCATTAATTTATATAAGTTTTTTTCAAAATCATTGGTAGCCATTTTCCTTTTTTCTGTATTTAAATCGATATAGATTTTAAGCCACGGTGACTGATTAAATTTTATCGCACGATGTATTTTTGTAAGTTTTATACCCAAGTTTATACATTGTTTCAAATTACTATGATGAATGACGTAGTTGTCCTTATCGTATAATGTAGTTAATAATTTTTTATCTTTACTTTCTGGTGGAATAAGATGTTCTGGACACAATGGAAAATCTTTATGAATACTATGAAGACTTTGAGGATAATGTAGGTCTACTTCTAAGATGTAACCAATATTGCTATTGTCTGATAGATTACATATATTATTACTTAATTCTGAAATTTCCTGTTTGCTTAACCATTTAAAATTTCCATATGGTAAATATTGAGACATTGCATGACCGTATAAATTATTAACGTCAAAATACATTAAATATTTAGATGGTAATTCAGGTTTATAATTTTCATTCATGTATTTGTTATTAGCCTCTGCATATCTGTTTGAACATTGACTTATACCTCCTCTGATACCTTTTTCAATAAATAACCACATATTTATATCCGTAAATAACTCCAGTTTAACATTGGTTATTTTTAGCATAGAATCCCACGCTAAACCTGGACCAGAAACATAATGGACTGGATCTAGTTTATACGTCTCTAAACAATTATCTCGAAAATTTTCAAAGATGTCTGCCAATAACAAAACATCGGTCTTTAAATACAAATCTGAATATTGACCTAATGTTTCAATATTAAATGTATTCCAAACGTTTTGGGCATGCTTGTAATCTTCATCAGACAAATCGCTTTCGTTTAATAAATTATAAAAATTATCTTGGGATGGTAAACATGTTTCGTTTAATTTTTCCCAAGAATTTACATAATCGTACGGAAATACACCTTTTTTACTTAACAAATGAAATTTTTCATTATTTAAATTGGTATATTCTGACCTTAAAATATTTAATTTGTTACTTGGTAAAATAGACGTCAAATTACTTAGAGAACTGGCCATGAATCTGTATGAGTCTACAAATCTCAACAATATATTCGTTTCTTGCACATATTTTGTAAACGAAATATATTTTTCCTTATTAATTGGAAGTAAATTAGTTGGCCCACTAATGCCGGTGGCTAATTCGACAATTATAAAATGCGCGTCATACGAAGACAAATTATGAAATATTATTGGTATTACATAACTTTCATTAAAATTTAAATTACAACTATTATGAGCAGGACCTCTATAATTACCGCTCAAGTGACAATGGTCTCGTACTCGATCTAGTCCTAGAGATTTCTCGCAAATATGACAGTTTGTTGCATTTTTAAATTCAATGTTTTGCTGATTAGTTAATGGTTTCATTGGTTTAAATTTTTTTATTTTATCGTCCAAGTTATACGCAATTTCTTTTAATTTATTCACAAACCATTGGACACAGTCCAGACCACGGTAACTGTTATAGTAAGATTTAATGTTATTACAGGAATATTTTACATAATACCCCACACTGCATGCAACATGTTTCTGATATGCACCTTTTTTTTCAATATTCTGCACATTACTGTCCAATATGCTTTCAAAATCCGCATATATTACACAAGCATTTCTTAATTTTCGGTTAAAATTTTTAAACTCAAGTATATTAGAATCTTGAGGCATTATGGGTTTAACTGGCTTTAGGCCTAGGCCAGCACAATCTTGTAAATGTTCCTGTAACTTGCACTCATTTCTAAAATAATGTAAACATCGATCACATATAAACTTTTTATGATTTGTTTTTGAAAGTTGATTACTAACAAGTCTCGATAAATTTTTAATCCAGCAAAAATGAAAGTTTATCTTATCAGCTTCTTCATCCTCTAGACTCCCATCTTCTTCTTCTTCAGATTCATCATAATTTTCTTCTTTTTCTTCTTCATCCTCCACTGCATAATCACTTTGTATCATTAATAAATGTATGTGTTTAGTTTTAAGAGATTTGCTTACATAAACTGGAACAGTAATAAAAGATTTTTTGCTCTTCTTTAACACATACACATTTACTGATATATTGTTATTTAGTTTTTCAAATTTAGAAATTTGTGATAGGGTCATTGGAAATTTTAAACCACTTAAATTAAGAGTATTTATATATTTATAATAAGATAATACTCTATCACCATTAATTTTTGCTGGATATAGCGCTGATAACACTGACCATACAAAACATAAGTTGTCATCATTTTGAACATTTATTATAGCCTTTTTTAGTTTTATTGCTACTGGTAAGTCAATAAAGGAAGAAACATAGAATGGCACAAACTTATTTATATTTATAGTCAAATTAACAATTTTATATAAAGCCCAACCACTTTGACTTTCTTGAAAAGATTCCAAATCTTTCAGTATAGGTTCACTTACGTGTTCTTGATACCATTGTTTTAAGTTGGTAGAAACACAAATTTCACTATTTCTTGTATTGAAATTTTTATATTCAAATATATTTTCATCTTCTTTCGCTGACGGCAAAACGAATTCACCACAGAAAATAACATTAACTTTTAATGCACTAAATTTTTTTATAGCATTTTTAATTCGAGACATAAATAAATAATAGGCGTCATTCAAAAATTGTAATGGATCTATATGTTTAATATTAATTATCACTGCGGTTCTAATGCGTCCTTTAAATGAAGAATTTAGATCTTGCCACTGAATTCGATTACTACGTTTTGAATTATTATTATGTCCAACTGGTAAACCTTTTCCAACAATTTCTTTATCAAAATACTGTTGAAAAGATTTAAATATCGCTAAGTTGCTTTGAACACTTTGTCTAAATCCTACAGATGAAGTATTATTTTTCAATAGTTTGTTCAATAATTTTATATTGATTTTATTATACTTGAACCATTTCTCACACTGCTTGTTTGGCTTCTTCAAACAGTTAAACTGCTCAATCACACTCCTCATATGCTTAATAATTGAGTTAATGTCTTCCATCGCAATTTATTATTATTTAATAATTATTTCACTTGTCATCCTATATATATATATATATATATACTCACACATAAATATGAAACATATACCAATATACATATCACATAAAAATATATCTGTCTCCCTCTTATACATAATATTTGTCTCTGGTTATATTTTGCTAATAAAAGGAATTTGCAATTTAAAAAAAAATTATAACCGTTAAATAAATATCTCACATATTAACCGCAAAACATGACGTAACATGCACAGGTGTATGAATATATACCATAACGCCAAATATGGCAATTTTCAAATTACATATTCACCCTTACTATATATATCTATCCTATTAACAGTAAAACATGTAGACACATAACGTAACATGCACAGGTGTATGAATATTCGTCATTACACCCAATATGGACATCTTCAAATTAAATATTCACCCTAACTATATATATCAATCCTATTAACAGTAAAACATGTAGACACATGACGTAACATGCACAGGTGTATGAACACAGGTCATTACACCCAATATGGGCATCTTCAAATTAAATATTCACCCTATTTATATTCTCCCTAACTAATTATCATTTTATATATAGGGGAAACATGCACAGGTGTATGACTATTTACCGTTACACCCAATATGGGCATCTTCAAATTAAATATTCACCTATTTATATTCTCCCTAACTAATTATCATTTTATATAGAGGGGAAACATGCACAGGTGTATGACTATTTAACATTACACCCAATATGGGCATCTTCAAATTAAATATTCACCTATTTATATTCTCCCTAACTAATTATCATTTTATATAGAGGGGAAACATGCACAGGTGTATGAACACAGGTCATTACACCCAATATGGACATCTTCAAATTAAATATTCACCCTAACTATATATATCAATCCTATTAACAGTAAAACATGTAGACACATGACGTAACATGCACAGGTGTATAAACACAGGTCATTACACCCAATATGGCACACACATTAATTACTCATATAAACAATACCTCTAAGTACACACCCACACAACCAATCATATGACAACTCAATTGAACACACTATCATCCGTCTCACTCACACACACACACATAACCTAATACTTGCTAAATTTACACCTTACACACCCCTCTAATACACCTCCCCACCCACCCTTGCCCATATTACTCACCCCACCTACCACACAAATTTACCCCCTCCACTTGCAACATACAGACACACTACATCAACTACCCCCACCATCACGACCATCAGAAAAATAATACTACCCCACCTCCAAATATGCTAATTTGAGCCAGAAACGGCTCAGTTCCTCTACTGACGATGACGCGTTGTTGCAAAACTGTATCTACAGAAGTGGTGCAGGTGATATTGGGGACAATTCCTTTAGATTTAAAAATCGCTCATGCACTTACTCAAGTACAATTTACGCTTAAACTGAAAAAATTAAATTTTGATAATTTAAAATTAATGCGACAAATATCGAGGATTTAAAGTTAATGCGGCTGTAGGATAAAAGTCTGGAGACGATACCAAATATATTGCTAAAGAGATGAATGCATATATGCTTAAGCTCTGGCAAGACAGATGGGACTTAATTCAAAAAGGAAGACCTACGCATTGGTTTACAAGGACGGTAATATTGCTTTGCAACACAAGTTTTTCCTATCTACTATGTGTGTGATCGGCTCCTGCTACTTTAGGTGAAAAAAGTGATTAAAAGTAAGAAATTATTTACGGAAAAATATTAAATAAAATATATGAATACTTTTTCAAACGACAAGTATTTAAGTTTGTTTTAAATTAGTGTTAATTTACCCTAAACAAAGTGTTTTTACAAAAGTTTGACAGTTGGAAACCAGTGTTAAAAACGAATTTTTCATTACGCGTACTTGCGGTCTTATAAACTTAACCTCAAAATTGTAACTTTGATGTTTGATATAAGACATTATTAATTGCGATAGACAAAAAAAATGATAATAATTAGGTTAGTGTTAGTGCTAAAACATCAAGCGGTTAAGAAATTCAAGAAATCTGTAAAGCTATATAAGGAGGACCTCATATAAACACTTCAAATATATGAAAGTCAAAAAGTTGCCGCCCACTTTCAAGTAAGTCGATTAACATTAACTATAAATAATATTAAAACATAAGAATTAGTTTATATAAATGCGTGTTTTAAATAATAAAGAGAGTGTATTAATTGTTATAAGTGATTAAGTGAACAATATATGCGGTTTTCTTGGAAATAGTAATTGATCGTTCATCAACATTCATTGGTAACAAACAAATGGTAAGTAAGTAGGCATAAGTACAAGTATGTACATGAGATATTTATAGAAATTCAGTGTGCCTTTGATAATGTCTGGTGGCCAAGTGACCTTCAAAGAATTAGACCGGCAAAAACCTCTAGGTACGTCTACTGCGCTATGGAGAACTATTTTTATTGTCGAACATTAATTTTACAAACCGATTACCCTTCCATGAAAAGGCAATTATAAAAAGGTTGTCCTCAGCGATCCGTAATGGGGCCTGAGCTCTGGAACATGGTATTCGACGAGAACTGTGTTTCTCACTCGAAAGGTTGTGTAAAAGTATGTTTTGCCAACGATAATGTGATCCTTATCGGTGCAAATAGTACAGAACAACTAGAAAGCCGTTCTCGACCTGCTATAGATAAAATCTGTAGTTTCTTGAAGCTACAAAGCTACGAAACAAATACGGTAACAACGAATAATAAACTTGTAACACACCTTGAGCGTGTCACAAGGACGGAATGAAGCTTAAACTCGGCAACTATGGCGACACTATACAAGGGGGCATTTGGCAACGATAATGTGATCCTTATCGGTGCAAATAGTACAGAACAACTAGAAAGCCGTTCTCGACCTGCTATAGATAAAATCTGTAGTTTTTTGAAGCTACAAAGCTACGAAACAAATACGGTAACAACGAATGATAAACTTGTAACACATCTTGCGCGTGTCACAAGGACGGAAGGAAGCTTAAACTCGGCAACTATGCCGACAGTATACAAGGGGGCATTTATGCTAATGGTTGTGTATTGTGCTTAGGCATGGTATTACAGGATTAATATTCCAGATCTTATATGCAAAGAACTATGTTATTGACGATGACGCGTTGTTGCAAAACTGTATCTACAGAAGTGGTGCAAGTGATATTGGGACAATTCTTTAGATTTAAAAATCACTCATGCACTTACTTAAGTACAAATTACGCTAGAACTAAAAAAATCAAGTTTTGATGATTTAAAAATAATGCGACTAATTTCGAGGATTTAAAGTTAATGCGGCTGTAGGATAAAAGTCTGGAGACGATACCAAATATATTGCCAAAGAGATAATTGCATATATGCATAACCTCTGGCAAGACAAAAGGGACTTAATACGAAAAGGAAGACCTACGTATTGGTTTACAAGGACAATAATATTGCTTTGCAACACAAGTGGTTCCTATCTACTATGTGTGTGATCGGCTCCTGCTACTTTAGGTGAAAAAAGTGAATAATAGTGAGAAATTAATTATGAAAAAAAATTAAATAAATTATATGAATACTTTTTCAAACGAAAAGTATTTAAGTTTGTTTTAAATTTGTGTTAATTTACCCTAAACAAAGTGTTTTTACAAAAGTTTGACAGTTGGAAACCAGTGTTAAAAACGAATTTTTCATTACGCGTACACGCGGTCTTATAAAGATAACCTCAAAATTGTAACTTAATTCTTTGATATAAGACATTAATAAGTGCGATAAACAAAAAAAGTGATAATGAGTAGGTTAGTGTTAGTGCTAAAACATCAAGTGGTTTAGAAATTAAAGAAATCTGTAGAGCTATATAAGGAAGACTTCATATAAACACTACAAATATACGGAAGACAAAAGGTTGCCGTCCACTATCAAGTAAGTCGATTAACATTAACTATAAATAATATTAAAATATAAGAATTAGTTTATATAAATGCGTGTTTTAAATAATAAAAAAAGTGTATTAATTGTTATAAATGATTAAGTGAACAATATATGCGGTTTTCTTGGAAATAGTGATTGATCGTTCATGAACATTCAATGGTAACAAACAAATGGTAAGTAAGTAGGCATAAGTCCAAGTATGTACATGAGATATTTATAGAAATTTAGTGTGCCTTTGATAATGTCTGGTGGCCAAGTGACCTTCAAAGAATTAGACCGGCAAAAACCTCTAGGTACGTCTACTGCGCTATGGAGAACTATTTTCATTGTCGAACATTAATTTTACAAACCGATTACCGTTCCATAAAAAGGCAACTATCTAAAGGTTGTCCTCAGCGATCTGTAATTGGGCCTGAGCTCTGAAACATGGTATTCAACAAGAACTGTGTTTCTCAATCGAAAGGTTGTGTAGACGTATGTTTTGCCAACGATAATGTGATCCTTATCGGTGCAAATAGTACAGAACAACTAGAAAGCCGTTCTCGACCTGCTATATATAAAATCTGTAGTTTCTTGAAGCTACAAAGCTACGAAACAAATACAGTAACAACGAATGATAAACTTGTAACACACCTTGCGCGTGTCACAAGGACGGAATAAAGCTTAAACTTGGCAACTATGCCGACACTATGCAAAAGCGCATTTATGCCAATAATTGTGTACTTTGCTTAAGCATGGTATTACTGGATTAATCTTTCAGATCTTCCATGCAACGAACTATGTTATTGACGATACCGCGTTGTTGCAGAACTGTATCTACAGAAGTGGTGCAGGTGATATTTGGGACAATTCCTTTAGATTTAAAAATCACTCATGCACTTACTCAAGTACAAATTACGCTAGAACTGAAAAAATTAAATTTTGATGATTTATAATTAATGCGACAAATTTCGGGGATTTAAAGGTAATGCGGCTGTAGGATACAAGTCTGGAGACGATACCAAATATATTGCCAAAGAGATGAATGCATATATGCATAAGCTCTGGCAAGACAGATGGGACTTAATACAAAAAGGAAGACCTACGTATTGGTTTACAAGGACGTTAATATTGCTTTGCAACACAAGTGGTTCCTATCTACTATGTGTGTGATCGGCTCCTGCTACTTTAGGTGAAAAAAGTGATTAAAAGTGAGAAATTAATTATGGAAAAAAATTAAATAAATTATGTGAATACTTTTTTAACGAAATGTATTTAAGTTTGTTTTAAATTTGTGTTAATTTACCCTAAACAAAGTGTTTTTACAAAAGTTTGACAGATGGAAACCAGTGTTAAAAACGAATTTTTCATTACGCGTACACGCGGTCTTATAAACATAACCTCAAAATTGTAACTTTGATGTTTGAAATAACACATTAATAAGTGCGATAGACAAAAAAAGTGATAATAATTAGGTTAGTGTTAGTGCTATAACATCAAGTGGTTAAGAAATTCAAGAAATCTGTAGAGATATAAAAGGAAGACCTCATATAAACACTACAAATATACGGAACACAAAAGGTTGCCGCCCACTATCAAGTAAGTCGATTAACATTAACTATAAATAATATTAAAACATAAGAATTAGTTTATTTAAATGCGTGTTTGAAATAATAAAGAGAGTGTATTAATTGTTATAAGTGATTAAGTGAACAATATATGCGGTTTTCTTGGAAATAGTGATTAATCGTTCATGAACATTCAATGGTAACAAACAAATGGTAAGTAAGTAGGCATAAGTCCAAGTATGTACATGAGATATTTATAGAAATTCAGTGTGCCTTTGATAATGTCTGGTGACCAAGTGACCTTCAAATAATTAGACCGGCAAAAACCTCTAGGTACGTCTACTGCGCTATGGAGAACTATTTTCATTGTCGAACATTAATTTTACAAACCGATTACCGTTCCATGAAAAGGCAACTATCTAAAGGTTGTCCTCAGCGATCTGTAATGGGGCCTGAGCTCTGGAACATGGTATTCGACAAAAACTGTGTTTCTCAATCGAAAGGTTGTGTAGACGTATGTTTTGCCAACGATAATGTGATCCTTATCGGTGCAAATAGTACAGAACAACTAGAAAGCCGTTCTCGACCTGATATAAATAAAATCTGTAGTTTCTTGAAGCTACAAAGCTACGAAACAAATACGGTAACAACGAATGATAAACTTGTAACACACCTTTCGCGTGTCACAAGGACGGAATGAAGCTTAAACTCGGCAACTATGCCGACACTATACAAGGGGGCATTTATGCCAATGGTTGTGTATTGTGCTTCGGCATGGTATTACAGGATCAATTTTCCAGATCTTCCATGCAAAGAATTATATTATTGACGATGACGCGTTGTTGCAGAACTGTATCTACAGAAGTGGTGCAGGTGATATTGGGGACAATTCCTTTAGATTTTAAAATCACTCATGCACTTACTCAAGTACAAATTACGCTAGAACTGAAAAAATCAAATTTTGATGATTTAAAATTAATGCGACAAATTTCGAGGATTTAAAGGTAATGCGGCTGTAGGATAAAAGTCTGGAGACGATACCAAATATATTGCCAAAGAGATGCCTCTGGCAAGACAGATGGGACTTAATACAAAGAGGAAGACCTACGTATTGGTTTACAAAGACGTTAATATTGCTTTGCAACACAAGTGGTTCCTATCTACTATGTGTGTGATCGGCTCCTGCTACTTTAGGTGAAAAAAGTGATTAATAGTGAGAAATTAATTATGGAAAAAAATTAAATAAATTATATGAATACTTTTTCAAACGAAAAGTATTTAAGTTTGTTTTAAATTTGTGTTAATTTACCCTAAACAAAGTGTTTTTACAAAAGTTTGACAGTTGGAAACCAGTGTTAAAAACGAATTTTTCATTACGCGTACACGCAGTCTTATAAACATAACATCAAAATTGTAACTTTGATGTTTGAAATAAGACATTATTAAGTGCGATAGACAAAAAAAAGTGATAATATATAGGTTAGTGTTAGTGCTAAAACATCAAGTGGGTAAGAAATTCAAGAAATCTGTAGAGCTATATATGAAAGACCTCATCTAAATACTACAAATAAACGGAAGACAAAAGGTTGCCGCCCACTATCAAGTAAGTCGATTAACATTAACTATAAATATTATTAAAACATAAGAATTAGTTTATATAAATGCGTGTTTTAAATAATAAAGAGAGTGTATTAATTGTTATAAGTGATTAAGTGAACAATATATGCGGTTTTCTTGGAAATAGCGATTGATCGTTAATGAACATTCAATGGTAAAAAACAAATGGTAAGTAAGTAGGCATAAGTACAAGTATGTACATGAGATATTTATAGAAATTCAGTATGCCTTTGATAATGTCTGGTGGCCAAGTGACCTTCAAAGAATTAGACCGGCAAAAACCTCTAGGTACGTCTACTGCGCTATGGAGAACTATTTTCATTGTCGAACATTAATTTTACAAACCGATTACCGTTCCATGAAAAAGCAACTATCTTGAGGTTGTCCTCAGCGATCCGTAATGGGGCCTGAGCTCTGTAACTTGGTATTCGACGAGAACTGTGTTTCTCACCCGAAAGGTTGTGTAAACGTATGTTTTGCCAACAATAGTGTGATCCTTATCGGTGCAAATAGTACAGAACAACTAGAAAGCCGTTCTCGACCTGCTATAGATAAAATCTGTAGATTCTTGAAGCTACGAAACAAATACGGTAACAACGAATGATAAACTTGTAACACACCTTGCGCATGTCACAAGGACGGAATGAAGCTTAAACTCGGCAACTATGCCGACACAATACAAGGGGGCATTTATGCCAATGGTCGTGTATTGTGCTTCGGCATGGTATTACAGGATCAATCTTCTAGATCTTCCATGCAAAGAACTATGTTATTGACGATGACGCGTTGTTGCAGAACTGTATCTACAGAAGGGGTGCAGGTCATATTGGGGACCATTCCTTCAGATTTAAAAATCACTCATGCACTTACTCAAGTACAAATTACGCTACAACTGAAAAAATCAAATTTTGATGATTTAAAATAATGCGACATATTTCGAGGATTTAAAGTTAATGCGGCTGTAGGATAAAAGTCTAGAGACGATACCAAATATATTGCTAAAGAGATGAATGCATATATGCATAAGCTCTGGCAAGACAGATGAGTCTTAATACAAAAAGGAAGACCTACGTATTGGTTAACAAGGACGGTAATATTGCTTTGCAACACAAGTGGTTGCTATCTACTATGTGTGTGATCGGCTCCTGCTACTTTAGGTGAAAAAAGTGATTAAAGGTGAGAAATTAATTACGGAAAAAAATTAAATAAATTATATGAATACTTTTTTAAACGTAAAGTATTTAAGTTTGTTTTAAATTTGTGTTAATTTACCCTAAACAAAGTGTTTTTACAAAAGTTTCACAGTTGGAAACCAGTGTTAAAAACGAATTTTTATTACGCGTACACGCAGTCTTATAAACATAACCTTAAAATTGTTACTTTGATGTTTGATATAAGACATTAATAAGTGCGATAGACAAAAAAAATGATAATAATTAGGTTAGTGTTAGTGCTAAAACATCAAGTGGGTAAGAAATTCAAGAAATCTGTCGAGCTATATATGAAAGACCTCATCTAAATACTACAAATATACGGAAGACAAAAGGTTGCCGCCCACTATCAAGTAAGTCGATTAACATTAACTATAAATATTATTAAAACATAAGAATTAGTTTATATAAATGCGTGTTTTAAATAATAAAGAGAGTGTATTAATTGTTATAAGTGATTAAGTGAACAATTTATGCGGTTTTCTTGCAAATAGCGATTGATCGTTAATGAACATTCAATGGTAAGTAAGTAGGCATAAGTACAAGTATGTACATGAGATATTTATAGAAATTCAGTGTGCCTTTGATAATGTCTGGTGGCCAAGTGACCTTCAAAGAATTAGGCCGGCAAAAACCTCTAGGTACGTCTACTGCGCTATGGAGAACTATTTTCATTGTCGAACATTAATTTTACAAACCGATTACCGTTCCATGAAAAGGCAACTATCTAAAGGTTGTCCTCAGCGATTCGTAATGGGGCCTGAGCTCTGGAACATGGTATTCGACGAAAACTGTGTTTCTCACTCGAAAGGTTGTGTAGACGTATGTTTTGCCAACGATAATGTGATCCTTATCGGTGCAAATAGTACAGAACAACTAAAAAGCCGTTCTCGACCTGCTATATATAAAATCTGTAGTTTCTTGAAGCTACAAAGCTACGAAACAAATACAGTAACAACGAATGATAAACTTGTAACACACCTTGCGCGTGTCACAAGGACGGAATGAAGCTTAAACTCGGCAACTATGCCGACACTATGCAAAAGGGCATTTATGCCAATAATTGTGTATTTTGCTTCGGCATGGTATTACAGGAATAATCTTCCAGATCTTCCATGCAAAGAACTATGTTATTGACGATACCGCGTTGTTGCAGAACTGTATCTACAGAAGTGGTGCAGGTGATATTGGGGACAATTCCTTTAGATTTAAAAATCACTCATGCACTTACTCAAGTACAAATTACGCTAGAACTAAAAAAATCAAATTTTGATGATTTAAAATTAATGCGACAAATTTCGAGGATTTAAAGGTAATGCGGCTGTAGGATAAAAGTCTGGAGACGATACCAAATATATTGCCAAAGAGATAAATGCATATATGTATAAGCTCTGGCAAGACAGATGGGACTTAATACAAAAAGAAAGACCTACGTATTGGTTTACAAGGACGGTAATATTGCTTTGCAACACAAGTGGTTCCTATCTACTATGTGTGTGATCGGCTCTTGCTACTTTAGGTAAAAAAAGTGATTAATAGTGAAAAATTAATTATGGAAAAAAATTAAATAAATTATATGAATACTTTTTCAAACGAAAAGTATTTAAGTTTGTTTTAAATTTGTGTTAATTTACCCTAAACAAAGTGTTTTTACAAAAGTTTGACATTTGGAAACCAGTGTTAAAAAAGAAATTTCATTACGCGTACACGCGGTCTTATAAACATAACCTCAAAATTGTAACTTTGATGTTTGAAATAACACATTAATAAATGCGATAGACAAAAAAAGTGATAATAATTAGGTTAGTGTTAGTGCTAAAACATCAAGTGGTTAAGAAATTCAAGAAATCTGTAGAGCTATATAAGAAAGACCTCATATAAACACTACAAATATACGAAAGACAAAAGGTTGACGCCCACTATCAAGTAAGTCGATTACCATTAACTATAAATAATATTAAAACATAAGAATTAGTTTATATAAATGCGTGTTTGAAATAATAGAGAGAGTGTATTAATTGTTATAAGTGATTAAGTGAACAATATATGCGGTTTTCTTGGAAATAGCGATTGATCGTTCATAAACATTTAATAATAACAAACAAATGGTAAGTAAGTAGGCATAAGTACAAGTATGTACATGAGATATTTATAGAAATTCAGTGTGCCTTTGATAATGTCTGGTGGCCAAGTGACCTTCAAAGAATTAGACCGGCAAAAACCTCTAGGTACGTCTACTGCGCTATGGAGAACTATTTTCATTGTCGAACATTAATTTTACAAACCGACTACTGTTCCATGAAAAGGCAACTATCTAAAGGTTGTCCTCAGCGATCTGTAATGGGGCCTGAGATCTGGATCATGGTATTTGACTAGAACTGTGTTTCTCAATCGAAAGGTTGTGAAGACGTTTGTTTTGCCAACGATAATGTGATCCTTATCGGTGCAAATAGTACAGAACAACTAAAAAGCCGTTCTCGACCTGCTATATATAAAATCTGTAGTTTCTTGAAGCTACAAAGCTACGAAGCAAATACAGTAACAACGAATGATAAACTTGTAACACACCTTGCGCGTGTCACAAGGACGGAATGATGCATGAACTCGGCAACTATGCCGACACTATGCAAAAGGGCATTTATGCCAATAATTGTGTATTTTGCTTTGGCATGGTATTACAGGATTAATCTTCCAGATCTTCTATGCTAAGAACTATGTTATTGACGATACCGCGTTGTTGCAGAACTGTATCTACAGAAGTGGTGCAGGTGATATTGTGGACAATTCCTTTAGATTTAAAAATCACTCATGCACTTACTCAAGTACAAATTACGCTAGAACTGAAAAAATCAAGTTTTGATGATTTAAAATTAATGCGACAAATTTCGAGGATTTAAAGGTAATGCGGCTGTAGGATAAAAGTCTGGAGACGATACCAAATATATTGCCAAAGAGATAAATGCATATATGCATAAGCTCTGGCAAGACAGATGGGACTTAATACAAAAAGGAAGACCTACGTATTGGTTTACAAGGACGTTAATATTGCTTTGCAACACAAGTGGTTCCTATCTACTATGTGTGTGATCGGCTCCTGCTACTTTAGGTGAAAAAAGTGATTAAAAGTAAGAAATTAATTATGGAAAAAAATTAAATAAATTATATGAATACTTTTTTAAACGAAATGTATTTAAGTTTGTTTTAAATTTGTGTTAAGTTACCCTAAACAAAGTGTTTTTACAAACGTTTGACAGTTGGAAACCAGTGTTAAAAACGAATTTTTCATTACGCGTACACGCGGTCTTATAAACATAACCTCAAAATTGTAACTTTGATGTTTGAAATAAGACATTAATAAGTGCGATAGACAAAAAAAGTGATAATAATTAGGTTAGTGTTAGTGCTATAACATCAAGTGGTTAAGAAATTCAAGAAATCTGTAGAGATATAAAAGGAAGACCTCATATAAACACTACAAATATACGGAACACAAAAGGTTGCCGCCCACTATCAAGTAAGTCGATTAACATTAACTATAAATAATATTAAAACATAAGAATTAGTTTATTTAAATGCGTGTTTGAAATAATAAAGAGAGTGTATTAATTGTTATAAGTGATTAAGTGAACAATATATGCGGTTTTCTTGGAAATAGTGATTGATCGTTTATGAACATTCAATGGTAACAAACAAATGGTAAGTAAGTAGGCATAAGTCCAAGTATGTACATGAGATATTTATAGAAATTCAGTGTGCCTTTGATAATGTCTGGTGACCAAGTGACCTTCAAAGAATTAGACCGGCAAAAACCTCTAGGTACGTCTACTGCGCTATGGAGAACTATTTTCATTGTCGAACATTAATTTTACAAACCGATTACCGTTCCATGAAAAGGCAACTATCTAAAGGTTGTCCTCAGCGATCTGTAATGGGGCCTGAGCTCTGGAACATGGTATTCGACAAAAACTGTGTTTCTCAATCGAAAGGTTGTGTAGACGTATGTTTTGCCAACGATAATGTGATCCTTATCGGTGCAAATAGTACAGAACAACTAGAAAGCCGTTCTCGACCTGCTATAAATAAAATCTGTAGTTTCTTGAAGCTACAAAGCTACGAAACAAATACGGTAACAACGAATAATAAACTTGTAACACACCTTGCGCGTGTCAAAAGGACGGAATAAAGCTTAAACTCGGCAACTATGCCGACACTATACAAGGGGGCATTTATGCCAATGGTTGTGTATTGTGCTTCGGCATGGTATTACAGGATCAATCTTCCAGATCTTCCATGCAAAGAATTATATTATTGACGATGACGCGTTGTTGCAGAACTGTATCTACAGAAGTGGTGCAGGTGATATTGGGGACAATTCCTTTAGATTTAAAAATCACTCATGCACTTACTCAAGTACAAATTACGCTAGAACTGAAAAAATCAAATTTTGATGATTTAAAATTAATGCGACAAATTTCGAGGATTTAAAGGTAATGCGGCTGTAGGATAAAAGTCTGGAGACGATACCAAATATATTGCCAAAGAGATGCCTCTGGCAAGACAGATGGGACTTAATACAAAAAGAAAAACCTACGTATTGGTTTACAAAGACGTTAATATTGCTTTGCAACACAAGTGGTTCCTATCTACTATGTGTGTGATCGGCTCCTGCTACTTTAGGTGAAAAAAGTGATTAATAGTGAGAAATTAATTATGGAAAAAAATTAAATAAATTATATGAATACTTTTTCAAACGAAAAGTATTTAAGTTTGTTTTAAATTTGTGTTAATTTACCCTAAACAAAGTGTTTTTACAAAAGTTTGACAGTTAGAAACCAGTGTTAAAAACGAATTTTTCATTACGCGTACACGCGGTCTTATAAACATAACCTCAAAATTGTAACTTTGATGTTTGAAATAACACATTAATAAATGCGATAGACAAAAAAAGTGATAATAATTAGGTTAGTGTTAGTGCTAAAACATCAAGTGGTTAAGAAATTCAAGAAATCTGTAGAGCTATATAAGGAAGACCTCATATAAACACTACAAATATACGGAAGACAAAAGGTTGCCGCCCACTATTAAGTAAGTCGATTAACATTAACTATAAATAATATTAAAACATAAGAATTAGTTTATATAAATGTGTGTTTGAAATAATAAAGAGAGTATTAAGAGATGTATTAATTGTTATAAGTGATTAAGTGAACAATATATGCTGTTTCCTTGGAAATAGTGATTGATCGTTCATGAACATTCAATGGTAACAAACAAATGGTAAGTAAGTAGGCATAAGTCCAAGTATGTACATGAAATATTTATAGAAATTCAGTGTGCCTTTGATAATGTCTGGTGGCCAAGTGACCTTCAAAGAATTAGACCGGCAAAAACCTCTAGGTACGTCTACTGCGCTATGGAGAACTATTTTCATTGTCGAACATTAATTTTACAAACCGATTACCGTTCCATGAAAAAGCAACTATCTTGAGGTTGTCCTCAGCGATCCGTAATGGGGCCTGAGCTCTGTAACTTGGTATTCGACGAGAACTGTGTTTCTCACCCGAAAGGTTGTGTAAACGTATGTTTTGCCAACAATAGTGTGATCCTTATCGGTGCAAATAGTACAGAACAACTAGAAAGCCGTTCTCGACCTGCTATAGATAAAATCTGTAGATTCTTGAAGCTATGAAACAAATACGGTAACAACGAATGATAAACTTGTAACACACCTTGCGCGTGTCACAAGGACGGAATGAAGCTTAAACTCGGCAACTATGCCGACACAATACAAGGGGGCATTTATGCCAATGGTCGTGTATTGTGCTTCGGCATGGTATTACAGGATCAATCTTCCAGATCTTCCATGCAAAGAACTATGTTATTGACGATGACGCGTTGTTGCAGAACTGTATCTACAGAAGTGGTGCAGGTGATATTGTAAACAATTCCTTTAGTTTTAAAAATCACTCATGCACTTACTCAAGTACAAGTTACGCTAGAACTGAAAAAATCAAATTTTGATGATTTAAAATAATGCGACATATTTCGAGGATTTAAAGTTAATGCGGCTGTAGGATAAAAGTCTAGAGACGATACCAAATATATTGCCAAAGAGATGAATGCATATATGCATAAGCTCTGGCAAGACAGATGGGTCTTAATACAAAAAGGAAGATCTACGTATTGGTTAACAAGGACGGTAATATTGCTTTGCAACACAAGTGGTTGCTATCTACTATGTGTGTGATCGGCTCCTGCTACTTTAGGTGAAAAAAGTGATTAAAGGTGAGAAATTAATTACGGAAAAAAATTAAATAAATTATATGAATACTTTTTTAAACGTAAAGTATTTAAGTTTGTTTTAAATTTGTGTTAATTTACCCTAAACAAAGTGTTTTTACAAAAGTTTCACAGTTGGAAACCAGTGTTAAAAACGAATTTTTATTACGCGTACACGCAGTCTTATAAACATAACTTTAAAATTGTTACTTTGATGTTTGATATAAGACATTAATAAGTGCGATAGACAAAAAAAATGATAATAATTAGGTTAGTGTTAGTGCTAAAACATCAAGTGGGTAAGAAATTCAAGAAATCTGTCGAGCTATATATGAAAGACCTCCTCATCTAAATACTACAAATATACGGAAGACAAAAGGTTGCCGCCCACTATCAAGTAAGTCGATTAACATTAACTATAAATATTATTAAAACATAAGAATTAGTTTATATAAATGCGTGTTTTAAATAATAAAGAGAGTGTATTAATTGTTATAAGTGATTAAGTGAACAATTTATGCGGTTTTCTTGCAAATAGCGATTGATCGTTAATGAACATTCAATGGTAAGTAAGTAGGCATAAGTACAAGTATGTACATGAGATATTTATAGAAATTCAGTGTGCCTTTGATAATGTCTGGTGGCCAAATGACCTTCAAAGAATTAGGCCGGCAAAAACCTCTAGGTACGTCTACTGCGCTATGGAGAACTATTTTCATTGTCGAACATTAATTTTACAAACCGATTACCGTTCCATGAAAAGGCAACTATCTAAAGGTTGTCCTCAGCGATTCGTAATGGGGCCTGAGCTCTGGAACATGGTATTCGACGAAAAACTGTGTTTCTCACTCGAAAGGTTGTGTAGACGTATGTTTTGCCAACGATAATGTGATTTTATCGGTGCAAATAGTACAGAACAACTAAAAAGCCGTTCTCGACCTGCTATATATAAAATCTGTAGTTTCTTGAAGCTACAAAGCTACGAAACAAATACAGTAACAACGAATGATAAACTTGTACCACACCTTGCGCGTGTCACAAGGACGGAATGAAGCTTAAACTCGGCAACTATGCCGACACTATGCAAAAGGGCATTTATGCCAATAATTGTGTATTTTGCTTCGGCATGGTATTACAGGAATAATCTTCCAGATCTTCCATGCAAAGAACTATGTTATTGACGATACCGCGTTGTTGCAGAACTGTATCTACAGAAGTGGTGCAGGTGATATTGGGGACAATTCCTTTAGATTTAAAAATCACTCATGCACTTACTCAAGTACAAATTACGCTAGAACTAAAAAAATCAAATTTTGATGATTTAAAATTAATGCGACAAATTTCGAGGATTTAAAGGTAATGCGGCTGTAGGATAAAAGTCTGGAGACGATACCAAATATATTGCCAAAGAGATAAATGCATATATGTATAAGCTCTGGCAAGACAGATGGGACTTAATACAAAAAGAAAGACCTACGTATTGGTTTACAAGGACGGTAATATTGCTTTGCAACACAAGTGTTTCCTATCTACTATGTGTGTGATCGGCTCTTGCTACTTTAGGTAAAAAAAGTGATTAATAGTGAAAAATTAATTATGGAAAAAAATTAAATAAATTATATGAATACTTTTTCAAACGAAAGTATTTAGGTTTGTTTTAAATTTGTGTTAATTTACCCTAAACAAAGTGTTTTTACAAAAGTTTGACATTTGGAAACCAGTGTTAAAAAGAAATTTTCATTACGCGTACACGCGGTCTTATAAACATAACCTCAAAATTGTAACTTTGATGTTTGAAATAACACATTAATAAATGCGATAGACAAAAAAAGTGATAATAATTAGGTTAGTGTTAGTGCTAAAACATCAAGTGGTTAAGAAATTCAAGAAATCTGTAGAGCTATATAAGAAAGACCTCATATAAACACTACAAATATACGAAAGACAAAAGGTTGACGCCCACTATCAAGTAAGTCGATTACCATTAACTATAAATAATATTAAAACAAAGAATTAGTTTATATAAATGCGTGTTTGAAATAATAGAGAGAGTGTATTAATTGTTATAAGTGATTAAGTGAACAATATATGCGGTTTTCTTGGAAATAGCGATTGATCGTTCATAAACATTTAATGGTTACAAACAAATGGTAAGTAAGTAGGCATAAGTACAAGTATGTACATGAGATATTTATAGAAATTCAGTGTGCCTTTGATAATGTCTGGTGGCCAAGTGACCTTCAAAGAATTAGACCGGCAAAAACCTCTAGGTACGTCTACTGCGCTATGGAGAACTATTTTCATTGTCGAACATTAATTTTACAACCGACTACTGTTCCATGAAAAGGCAACTATCTAAAGGTTGTCCTCAGCGATCTGTAATGGGGCCTGAGATCTGGATCATGGTATTTGACTAGAACTGTGTTTCTCAATCGAAAGGTTGTGTAGACGTTTGTTTTGCCAACGATAATGTGATCCTTATCGGTGCAAATAGTACAGAACAACTAAAAAAGCCGTTCTCGACCTGCTATATATAAAATCTGTAGTTTCTTGAAGCTACAAAGCTACGAAACAAATACAGTAACAACGAATGATAAACTTGTAACACACCTTGCGCGTGTCACAAGGACGGAATGATGCTTAAACTCGGCAACTATGCCGACACTATGCAAAAGGGCATTTATGCCAATAATTGTGTATTTTGCTTTAGCATGGTATTACAGGATTAATCTTCCAGATCTTCTATGCTAAGAACTATGTTATTGACGATACCGCGTTGTTGCAGAACTGTATCTACAGAAGTGGTGCAGGTGATATTGTGGACAATTCCTTTAGATTTAAAAATCACTCATGCACTTACTCAAGTACAAATTACGCTAGAACTGAAAAAATCAAGTTTTGATTATTTAAAATTAATGCGACAAATTTGGAGAATTTTAAGGTAATGCGGCTGTAGGATAAAAGTCTGGAGACGATACCAAATATATTGCCAAAGAGATAAATGCATATATGCATAAGCTCTGGCAAGACAGATGGGACTTAATACAAAAAGGAAGACCTACGTATTGGTTTACAAGGACGTTAATATTGCTTTGCAACACAAGTGGTTCCTATCTACTATGTGTGTGATCGGCTCCTGCTACTTTAGGTGAAAAAAGTGATTAAAAGTAAGAAATTAGTTATGGAAAAAAATTAAATAAATTATATGAATACTTTTTTGAACGAAATGTATTTAAGTTTGTTTTAAATTTGTGTTAAGTTACCCTAAACAAAGTGTTTTTACAAACGTTTGACAGTTGGAAACCAGTGTTAAAAACGAATTTTTCATTACGCGTACACGCGGTCTTATAAACATAACCTCAAAATTGTAACTTTGATGTTTGAAATAAGACATTAATAAGTGCGATAGACAAAAAAAGTGATAATAATTAGGTTAGTGTTAGTGCTAAAACATCAGGTGGTTAAGAAATTTAAAAAATCTGTAGAGCTATATAAGGAAGACCTCTATAAACACTACAAATTTACGGAAGACAAAAGGTTGCCGCTTACTATTAACTAAATCGATTAACATTAACTATAAATAATATTAAAAACATAAGAATTAGTTTATATAAATGCGTGTTTCACATAATAAAGAGAGTGTATTAATTGTTATTAGTGATTAGGTGAACAATATATGCAGTTTTTTTTGAAGAAGTGATTGATCGTTCATAAACAATCAATGGTAACAACAAATGGTAAGTAAGAAGGCTTAAGTACAAGAATGTACATAAGATATTTATAGAAATTCAGTGTGTCATTGATAATGTCTGGTAGCCAAGTGACCTACAAATAATTAGACCGGCAAAAACCTCTAAGAACGTCTACTGCGCTATGAAGAACTATTTTCATTGTTGAACAATAATTTTACAAACCGATTACCGTTCCATGAAAAGGCAACTATCTAAAGGTTGTCCTTAGCGATCCGTAATAGGGCCTGAGCTCTGGAACATGGTATTCGACGAGAACTGTGTTTCTCACTCGAAAGGTTGTGTAAACGTATGTTTTGCCGACAATAATGTGATCCTTATCGGTGCAAATAGTAAAGAACAACTAAAAAGCCGTTCTCGACCTGCTATACGATAAATTCTGTAGTTTCTTGAAGCTACAAAGCTACGAAACAAATACGGTAACAACAAATGATAAACTTGTAACACACCTTGCGCGTGTCACAAGGACGGAATGGAGCTTAAATTCGGCAACTATGCCGACACTATACAAGGGGGAATTTATGCCAATGGTTGTGTATTGTGCTTCGGCATGGTTCCACAGGATCAATCTTCCGGATCCTCCATGCAAAGAACTATGTTATTGACGATGACGCGTTGTTGCAGAACTGTATCTACAGAAGTGGTGCAGGTGATATCGGGGACAATTCCTTTAGATTTAAAAATAACTCATGCACTCACTTAAGAACAAATTACGCTAGAACTGAAAAAATCAAATTTTGATGATTTAAAGTTAATGCGACAATTTTGAGGATTTAAAGTTAATACGGCTGTAGGATAAAAGTCTGGAGACGATACCAAATGTATTGCAAAAGAGATGCATGCATATATGCATAAGCTCTGGCAAGACAGATGGGACTTAATAGAAATAGGAAGACCTACGTATTGGTTTACAAGGACGTTAATATTGCTTTGCAACACAAGTAGTCCCTATCTACTACGTGTGTGATCGGCTCCTGCTACTTTAGGTGAAAAAAGTGATTAAAAGTGAAAAATTAATTACGGAGAAAATTAAATAAATTATATGAATACTTTTTCTAACGAAAAGTATTTAAGTTTGTTTTAAATTTGTGTTAATTTACCCTAAACAAAGTGTTTTTACAAAAGTTTGACAGTTGGAAAGCAGTGTTAAAAACGAATTTTCCATTACGCGTACACGCGGTCTTATAAACATAACCTCAAAATTGTAACTTTGTTGTTTGATATAAGACAATAATAAGTGCGATAGACAAAAAAAGTAATAATATTTAGGTTAGTGTTAGTGCTAAAACATCAAGTGGTTAAGAAATTCAAGAAATCTGTAGAGCTATATAAGAAAGACCCCTACAAACACTACAAATATACGGAAGACAAAAAGTTGCCGCCCACTATTAAATAAGTCGAATAACATTAACTATAAATAATATTAAAACATAAGAATTAGTTTATGTAAATGCGTGTTTTAAATAATAAAGAGAGTGTGTTTATTGATATAAGTGATTAAGTGAACAATATATGCGGTTTTCTTGGAAATAGTGATTGATCGTTCATGAACATTCAATAGTAACAAACAAATGGTAAGTGAGTAGGCATAAGTACAAGTATGTACATGAGATATTTTTAGAAATTTAGTGTGCCTTTGATAATGTCCGGTGACCAAGTGACCTTCAAAGAATTAGGCCGGCAAAAACTTCTAGGTACGTCTACAGTGCTATGGAGAACTTTCTTCATTGTCAAACATAATTTTTACAAATCAATTACTGTTCCATGAAAAGGCAACTATCTAAAGGTTGTCTTCAGCGATCCGTAATGAGGCCTGAGCTCTTGAACATGGTTTTTGACGAGAACTGTGTTTCTCACTCGAAAGGTTGTGTAAACGTATGTTTTCTTGACGATAATGTGATTCTTATCAGTGCAAATAGTAGAAAACAACTAGAAAGCCGTTCTCGACCTGCTATAGATAAAATCTGTAGTTTCTTAGAGCTAGAAAGCTACGAAACAAATACGGTAACAACGAATGGTAAACTTGTAACACACATTGCGCGTGTCACAAGGACGGAATGGAGCTTAAACTCAGCAACTATGCCGGCACTATACAAGAAGGCATTTATGCCAATGGTTGTGTATTGTGCTTCGGCATGGTACCACAGGATCAATCTTCCGAAACCTCCATGCAAAGCACTATGTTATTGACGATGACGCGTTGTTGCAGAACTGTATCTACAGAAGTGGTGCAGGTGATATCGGGGACAATTCCTTTTAGATTTGAAAATTGCTCATGCAGTCACTCAAGCACAAATTACGCTAGAACTAAAAAAATCTAATTTTAAAGATTTAAAGGTAATGCGGCTGTAGGATAAAAGTCTAGAGACAATACTAATGTACTGCCAAAGAGATGAATGCATATATGCATAAGCTCTGGCAAGACAGATGGGACTTAATAGAAATAGAAAGACCTACGTATTGGTTAACAAGGACGTTAATATTGCTTTGCAACACAAGTGGTTTCTATCTACTATGTGTGTGATCGGCTCTGCTACTTTATGTGAAAAAAGTGATTAAAAGTGAGAAATTAATTACGGCAAAAAATTAAATAAATGCATGGTACCACAGGATCAATATTCCGGATCCTCCATGCAAAGAACTATGTTATTGACGATGACGCGGTGTTGCAGAACTGTATCTACAGAAGCGGTGCAGGTGATTTCGGGGACAATTCCTTTAGATTTAAAAATAACTCATGCACTCACTCAAGTACACATTACGCTAGAACTGAAAAAATCAAATTTTAATGATTAAAGTTAATGCGACAAATTTTGAGGATTTAAAGTTAATGCGGCTGTAAGATAAAAGTCTGGAGACGATACCAAATGTATTGCAAAAGAGATGCATGCATATATGCATAAGCTCTGGCAAAACAGATGGGACTTAATAGAAATAGGAAGACCTACGTATTGGTTTACAAGGACGTTAATATTGTTTTGCAACACAAGTAGTCCCTATCTACTACGTGTGTGATCGGCTCCTGCTACTTTAGGTGAAAAAAGTGATTAAAAGTAAGAAATTAATTACGGAGAAAAATTAAATAAATTATATGAATACTTTTTCTAACGAAAAGTATTTAAGTTTGTTTTAAATTTGTGTTAATTTACCCTAAACAAAGTGTTTTTACAAAAGTTTGACAGTTGGAAAGCAGTGTTAAAAACGAATTTTTCATTACGCGTACACGCGGTCTTATAAACATAACCTCAAAATTGTAACTTTGTTGTTTGATATAAGACATTAATAAGGTGCGATAGACAAAAAAAGTGATAATAATTAGGTTAGTGTTAGTGCTAAAACATCAGGTGGTTAAGAAATTTAAAAATCTGTAGAGCTATATAAGGAAGACCTCATATAAACACTACAAATTTACGGAAGACAAAAGGTTGCCGCTTACTATTAACTAAATCGATTAACATTAACTATAAATAATATTAAAACATAAGAATTAGTTTATATAAATGCGTGTTTCACATAATAAAGAGAGTGTATTAATTGTTATAGTGATTAGGTGAACAATATATGCAGTTTTTTTTGAAGAAGTGATTGATCGTTCATAAACAATCAATGGTAACAAACAAATGGTAAGTAAGAAGGCTTAAGTACAAGAATGTACATAAGATATTTATAGAAATTCAGTGTGTCATTGATAATGTCTGGTAGCCAAGTGACCTACAAATAATTAGACCGGCAAAAACCTCTAAGTACGTCTACTGCGCTATGAAGAACTATTTTCATTGTTGAACAATAATTTTACAAACCGATTACCGTTCCATGAAAAGGCAACTATCTAAAGGTTGTCCTTAGCGATCCGTAATAGGGCCTGAGCTCTGGAACATGGTATTCGACGAGAACTGTGTTTCTCACTCGAAAGGTTGTGTAAACGTATGTTTTGCCGACAATAATGTGATCCTTATCGGTGCAAATAGTAAAGAACAACTAAAAAGCCGTTCTCGACCTGCTATAGATAAATTCTGTAGTTTCTTGAAGCTACAAAGCTACGAAACAAATACGGTAACAACAAATGATAAACTTGTAACACACCTTGCGCGTGTCACAAGGACGGAATGGAGCTTAAATTCGGCAACTATGCCGACACTATACAAGGGGGAATTTATGCCAATGGTTGTGTATTGTGCTTCGGCATGGTTCCACAGGATCAATCTTCCGGATCCTCCATGCAAAGAACTATGTTATTGACGATGACGCGTTGTTGCAGAACTGTATCTACAGAAGTGGTGCAGGTGATATCGGGGACAATTCCTTTAGATTTAAAAATAACTCATGCACTCACTTAAGAACAAATTACGCTAGAACTGAAAAAATCAAATTTTGATGATTTAAAGTTAATGCGACAAATTTTGAGGATTTAAAGTTAATACGGCTGTAGGATAAAAGTCTGGAGACGATACCAAATGTATTGCAAAAGAGATGCATGCATATATGCATAAGCTCTGGCAAGACAGATGGGACTTAATAGAAATAGGAAGACCTACGTATTGGTTTACAAGGACGTTAATATTGCTTTGCAACACAAGTAGTCCCTATCTACTACGTGTGTGATCGGCTCCTGCTACTTTAGGTGAAAAAAGTGATTAAAAGTGAGAAATTAATTACGGCAAAAAATTAAATAAATTATATGAATACTTTTTCTAGCGAAAAGAATTTAAATTTGTTTTAAATTTGTGTTAATTTACCCTAAACAAAGTGTTTTTACAAACGTTTAACAGTTGGAAAGCAGTGTTAAAAACGAATTTTTCATTACGCGTACACGCGGTCTTGTAAACATAACCTCAAAATTGTAACTTTGTTGTTTGATATAAGACATTAATAAGTGCGATAGGCAAAAAAAGTTATAATAATTAGGTTAGTGTTAGTGCTAAAACATCCAGTGGTTAAAAAATTCAAGAAATCTGTAGAGCTTTATAAGGAAGACCTCTTATAAACACTACAAATATACGGAAGACAAAAGGTTGTTGCCCACTATTAAGTAAGTCGATTAACATTAACTATAAATAAAATTAAAACATAAGAATTAGTTTATATAAATGCGTGTTTCAAATAATAAAGAGAGTGTATTAAATGATATAAGTGATTAAGTGAACAATATATGCGGTTATCTTGGAAATAGTGATTGATCGTTTATAAACAATCAATGGTAACAAACAAATGGTAAGTAAGTAGGCTTAAGTACAAGTATGTACATGAGATATTTATAGAAATTCAGTGTGCCTTTGATAATGTCCGGTGACCAAGTGACCTTCAAGAATTAGGCCGGCAAAAACTTCTAGGTACGTCTACAGTGCTATGGAGAACTATTTTTATTGTCGAACATAATTTTTACAAATCAATTGCTGTTCCATGAAAAGGCAACTATCTAAAGGTTGTCTTCAGCGATCCGTAATGAGGCCTGAGCTCTGGAACATGGTATTTGACGAGAACTGTGTTTCTCACTCGAAAGGTTGTGTAAACGTATGTTTTCTTGACGATAATGTAATCCTTATCAGTGCAAATAGTAAAGAAAACAACTAGATAGCCGTTCTCGACCTGCTATAGATAAAATCTGTAGTTTCTTGAAGCTACAAAGCTACAAAACAAATACTGTAACAACGAATAATAAACTTGTAACACACCTTGCGCGTGTCACAAGGACGGAATGGAGCTTAAACTCGGCAACTATGCCGACACTATACAAGAAGGCATTTATGCCAATGGTTGTGTATTGTGCTTCGGCATGGTACTACAGGATCAATATTTCGGATCCTCCATGCAAAGAACTATGTTATTGACGATGACGCGGTGTTGCAGAACTGTATCTACAGAAGCGGTGCAGGTGATTTCGGGGACAATTCCTTTAGATTTAAAAATAACTCATGCACTCACTCAAGTACACATTACGCTAGAACTGAAAAAATCAAATTTTTAAGATTTAAAGTTAATGCGACAAATTTTGAGGATTTAAAGTTAATGCGGCTGTAAGATAAAAGTCTGGAGACGATGCCAAATGTATTGCAAAAGAGATGCATGCATAAATGCATCAGCTCTGGCAAGACAGATGGGACCTAATAGAAATAGGAAGACCTACGTATTGGTTTACAAGGACGTTAATATTGTTTTGCAACACAAGTAGTCCCTTTCTACTACGTGTGTGATCGGCTCCTGCTACTTTAGGTGAAAAAAGTGATTGAAAGTGAGAAATTTATTACGGAGAAAAATTAAATAAATTATATGAATACTTTTTCTAACGAAAAGAATTTAAGCTTGTTTTAAATTTGTGTTAATTTACCCTAAACAAAGTGTTTTTACAAAAGTTTAACAGTTGGAAAGCAGTGTTAAAAACGAATTTTTCATTACGCGTACACGCGGTCTTATAAACATAACCTCAAAATTGTAACTTTGTTGTTTAATATAAGACAATAATAAGTGCGATAGACAAAAAAAGTGATATTAATTAGGTTAGTGTTAGTGCTAAAACATCAAGTGGTTAAGAAATTCAAGATATCTGTAGAGCTATATAAGGAAGACCTTATATAAACACTACAAATATACGGAAGACAAAAGGTTGCCGCCCACTATTAAGTAAGTCGATTAACATTAACTATATATAATATTAAAACATAAAAATTAGTTTATATAAATGCGTGTTTCAAATAATAAAGAGAGTGTATTAATTGTCATAAGTGATTAAGTGAACAATATATGCGGTTTTCTTGAAAGTAGTGATTGATCGTTTATGAACAATCAATGGTAACAAACAAATGGTAAGTAAGTAGACTTAAGTACAAGTAAGTACATGAGATATTTATAGAAATTCAGTGTGCCTTTGATAATGTCCGGTGACCAAGTGACCTTCAAGAATTAGGCCGGCAAAAACTTCTAGGTACGTCTACAGTGCTATGGAGAACTATTTTCATTGTCGAACATAATTTTTACAAATCAATTGCTGTTCCATGAAAAGGCAACTATCTAAAGGTTGTCTTCAGCGATCCGTAATGAGGCCTGAGCTCTGGAACATGGCATTTGACGAGAACTGTGTTTCTCACTCGAAAGGTTGTGTTAACGTATGTTTTCTTGACGATAATGTAATTCTTATCAGTGCAAATAGTAGAGAACAACTAGATAGCCGTTTTCGACCTGCTATAGATAAAATCTGTAGTTTCTTGAAGCTACAAAGCTACAAAACAAATACTGTAACAACGAATAATAAACTTGTAACACACCTTGCGCGTGTCACAAGGACGGAATGAAGCTTAAATTCGGCAACTATGCCGACACTATACAAGGAGGAATTTATGCCAATGGTTGTGTATTGTGCTTCGGCATTGTTCCACAGGATCAATCTTCTGGATCCTCTATGCAAAGAACTATGTTATTGACGATGACGCGTTGTTGCAGAACTGTATCTATAGAAGTGGTGCAGGTGATATTAGAGACAATTCCTTTAGATTTAAAAATAACTCATGCACTCACTTAAGTACAAATTACGCTAGAACTGAAAAAATCAAATTTTAATGATTTAAAGTTAATGCGACAAATTTTGAGGATTTAAAGTTAATGCGGCTGTAGGATAAAAGTCTGGAGACGATACCAAATGTATTGCAAAAGAGACGAATGCATATATGCATAAGCTCTGGCAAGACAGATGGGACTTAATAGAAATAGGAAGACCTACGTATTGGTTTACAAGGACGTTAATATTGTTTTGCAACACAAGTAGTCCCTTTCTACTACGTGTGTGATCGGCTCCTGCTACTTTAGGTGAAAAAAGTGATTGAAAGTGAGAAATTTATTACGGAAAAAAAATAAATAAATTATATGAATACTTTTTCTAACGAAAAGAATTTAAGTTTGTTTTAAATTTGTGTTAATTTACCCTAAACAAAGTGTTTTTACAAAAGTTTGACAGTTGGAAAGCAGTGTTAAAAACGAATTTTTCATTACGCGTACACGCGATCTTATAAACATAACCTCAAAATTGTAACTTTGTTGTTTGATATAAGACATTAATAAGTGCGATAGACAAAAAAAGTGATAATAATTAGGTTAGTGTTAGTGCTAAAACATCAAGTGGTTAAGAAATTCAAGAAATCTGTAGAGCTATTTAAGGAAGACCTCATATAAACACTACAAATATACGGAAGACAAAAGGTTGCCGCTCACTATTAAGTAAGTCGATTAACATTAACTATAAATAATATTAAAACATAAGAATTAGTTTATATAAATGCGTAGTAGTGTTACTAAGCCGTTTATGGCTTAAATTTGAGTTGAGTTGGTTGAGTTGGAAATTATTGGGTAGGGGATGCATATAGGTCACGGTATGAAGAAGGGGGCGTGGCTAGACAATGTTGGGGGTAAAAGTGGGGTGAGGAGTGAGGGGTAAGTGGATAAGCTGTGTTGTGATTGGTTTAGAAGATGATGAACTCATTACAGACTTTATCTCTAGGTACAGTCTCTTTAATATCCTAGGATATGAGTAAGAAAGCAGTAATATGAAAGAGTGAGATAGCGATAATAAGTATTACGTGTGTGTAAGTATTGGTGTAGAAGATATGATCGTAATTATTGCATTCTTTGTCAATTTCCGGAAACCAATCGTTTATGTTCGTGTCCTGAGATATGTGTGAAAAAGCAGTATTGTGAAAGAGTGAAATAGCGATATTATACATTATACCATGTGACGTCATAATATAATAAGATTTTGGTTTTACATGTACCAATAACGTCATAGGTATCGATATATTTAATAATATACAATTAGCTTAGCAAAAATTATTCTTACAGTGTAACATTTATGTTTCTTACAATGTAATAGATAGAGGGCAGCGACCTTATACTGAACTTATAATTTCCCATGCATTAAGAGTTTATTAAACTATATTTTTATATGCAATAAGTTCTTCCTGATAAAACACATGTTCTTCACATATAGGTTATTTGCAAGCAGCACATGTGTTAAACTGTGTGAGAACTTTGGATATAAATTATTCTTATGCAATTTTTTTTGTTATGCATTTGAAGTATACATTTCATTCTATGAAAAGAAATAGGACTTTCTTGTACTCGTATAATAAAGCTAAATTTTATTTTAAAACAAGCGCATTCCTTGTTTATCTTTTATACACTCGTAAGACCACGAATTCACCAGAAAAAAAACAATATTTTCCAAACGTTGACAAAAGTTTTCAAGTCGATGTACATAGGTGTATGTATTCCTGATAAAACACATGTTCTTCACATAAAGGTTATTTGCAAGCAGCACATGTGTTAAACTGTGTGAGAACTTTGGATATAAATTATTCTTATGCAATTTTTTTTTGTTATGCATTTAAAGTATACATTTCATGTTTTAGTTAAATGTAGGGGCCGGATTGGGTATTGTTGTATTAGATTATTTATTTAAGTATACTAAAAGTTATAATATACGTACATTATATCATTGATGATTCTTAAAGCATACAGTTATTTTTTTTTTTTTATGTGTTGTAATAATCATAAAGTCTTATAAGTCAGACAATGGTGTTGTTTTACATATATGAGGTTATAACACCACAGTAACTGTTAAAATAGTAGGAGGATATTTTATTATACAAATTTATTAGGCAGCGGTTTGATCCATATGTATGAGGCTATATAGGTTGTGGATAATAGTAGAATCACAATTAGCTAAACCAAAAGCTCTAACTTAAGTTGAAACAAACTTTTTAAAATAAAACTGCTCGAAGGGTCGGGGCCCCGAGAATTTTATTTATTTTGAATGCGCGGGGATGATAGAATTAAGAATTGATAGTCTGATGGTAAATATATTATAGTAATAAATAAGTAAAGTGCTACCCTGTTAAATTTTTATATTATAATTTTTATATATTTATATGTATATATAAGTCTAAGGATATGATTGTGTCACATTAAACCAAAAGGATTTTGTGCAGTTTGTGTATTAAAGTGTCTTGCAAAGTCTTGTTCTGAGTTAGTTAATGAATATTAGTTCTTTTTAAATAACTTGTGTTTTTAAATAACTTGTGTTTTTAAATAATTAAGTGGCTATTTAGTGCTATTTAAAAATGTCTACAGCAAGATTTGAATGAACAAAAACTTAAATCATCTTCTGTTTATTTGCAGAAAGAATCTTGGGACAACTTGCTTAATATATCTAATTGTATAACAGTGACATTAAAAAATTATAATTTGTGTTCTAAATTAGTGGATAAATCTTTATATCAAGTTCAAAATAATTTGTTTAATGTGTTAAAGGATACTCAAAGTATAAATTATAAAAATCACAATATTAATTTTTATGAGTGTTTTATTAAAAATAATATAAATAACCATATTAATTTAAATAATAATTTTAGCCATATATCATCAAAAATAAACTTGGAACTGTTGGAACAAGAAATAAAAATTTTGTGCATAGACTTTTTCAAAATTAAATTATACAATAACGCTCAAGAATATATATATATATAACTTATCAAAAAATGGAATCGATTTTTGATTTGGAAGATTTATTATTTGTAGAAAATATTCATATTGATGAAAGCGAGCTATTAAATTTAGATATTGATCCTTTGCTTTTTGATGAAGATTTTTCATTACCTGAATTATTAAATTCAGATATTGAGATACAGAATATGTCTGAAATTACAACTTCCTTAAACAATGAGGAGGATTTTAATACAAATTTGACTCCTTCTAAATTGACTGCAGTTCCATTTTTATTTAATGAAGCACCTATATTATTAAAAAAAGATATGTATTTAATCAAAATAGGTTTAAATTGTATTAATCAGTTTGAACCAGAAATTTACATATATAATAAATATAATTTCAGACTAAAGTTAAATTTATGTGATTATTTTGAGCTTATAGAGCATATTAAGCAATTGATTAATATGTTTAATGGTCAATTGGTAATACCATCGAATATATTAATAGGAACAAACTATAAAATAAATATATTTAATCCAAATAGTATTGCAATTATTTCAAATTGTAAAACTCAAATATCAGTATTTTTAAATATTTTTGATTTAATACATTTCTTATCCTTAAATAATTATATTAATGCTATTAGTAAACATTTTTCTGAAATGCAAATTGATTTGTTTAATACATATAATATATTTTTAAATAGTATTGTAATGTATTTAAAAAATAAAAATATTGGTGTTTCGAAAGAGATTTTGACTCAATTTTTATTTTACGAATGTAAAGAGTTAAATTCTAATGATATATTATTAAAAATGATAATAATTTCAAACATGTCGTATATATTAGAAGAAATATTAAAACTATTGTAATTACTTAATTTATAATATATATATATATAAATTTAAAATGTATATAATTCTTTTATTTATTTATTTATTAGGGTATAACTACATCTATTAGAATCATAATATAACATATAATTACAATCATAACAGTTTCTTATTTGACATGGAGGACCATCTCTTTGTATGTTTCCTTTGTTATAATGTTTGTAACATAATCGACGTCCTTGTATATTTTGATTTTCTTTTAAATACATTGGAAGCCGGTTCCAGTTTTGTTCAATATCGGTAGAGAACATTATATAATGCAAGAAAAACTCTGTCGGTAAATAATGTAATTCTTCATCAGTAAGATTTTCTAGTAAACACTCATTTTCTTTAAATTTTTTTAAAATAGCTCCAACTTTTGAAATCGTTTTCGAAACTTGTTCATGATCATTTAAACCCATTACGTTTAATTTACGTTCAAATTACGTTCCCATTACGTTGAGTTTACGTTCAAATTACGTTCCCATATAATATTTTCATATATAAAGATTAAATATTTAAAACGTATTTTATTACTTTATAACACATGCCTGGTTAAACAATGAAGTTTATAAAGCAAAAAGAAACTCTTTCTGTAAAAAATATTGATAATCAAAGTAATAATTACACTAATAATTCAAAACATGGATCACTATTACCAAATGACATTAGATGCATTATTTGTGGACCTTCAAACTGTGGAAAAACTAATGTTATGTTTAATCTAATTAAACATCCAAATGGGTTGCGATTTAAAAATATATACATTTATTCAAAATCTTTATATCAACCAAAATATAAAATATTACAACAAATTATGAAGAATAATAATGGTATTGGATACTATACATACACTGACAATGAAGAGATTATTAGACCTGAAGATGCTAGCCCAAATTCTATATTCATATTTGATGATGTTGCTTGCGATAATCAAAATAATATTCGAAATTTTTTTAGCATGGGCCGTCATAATTTGATAGACTCTTTCTATTTATGTCAGACTTACAGCAAAATTCCAAAGCAATTTATACGGGATAATACTAATTTCATTATATTATTCAAGCAAGATGACTTAAATTTAAAGCATATATATGATGATCATGTTAACTTTGACTTTCCAAGTTTTCTAGAGTTTAAACAAGTTTGTAATTTATGTTAGGATTCAAATAAATATTCCTTTATGGTAATAGATAAAAATAGTGACTTAAATAACGGGCGATACAGAAAAGGATTTGATATGTTTTTAGATATAACCAAGTAATCTTTACAATAATATTCAGTGTTGAGGTAACCATCTTCATAATAACATGCATTTATTATCTTAATAAACATTGATTACGTTCAAATTATGTTCAAATTACATTAATTACGTTCCCATTACGTTGAATTTACGTTCAAATTACAGTGATTACGTTCCCATTACGTTTAATTTACGTTCAAATTACGTTCCCATTACGTTCAAGTTGCATAAAGTTTACATGTAACCATGTTTAAATCAAAGAAGCGTGCAAAAAATACTGTTGTTAAAATAAAGACTCTTCCTACCAGATTTTAAAAAAGGAATAGTAAACGTAAAATAATAAGCAATACGACTAATGATGAAGATAAAAAATTAACACGCGATATTATTAAATCAAGCGATTCTATAAGACAAAAGTATCTCGCATTAAAACTAGGGGAATCTGAGGCACAAAGGTACCTTGACAAACAGCTTGAACCAATAATGCTAACACCACTAAATATACTAGCTAATAAAAGTACTTCCAATATTAAATTAGCGCAACCAATCAAACAAGATATTGATACAAAACCGTATGATTTCAAGGTTGAAACAATTAAATCTAAGTTAGATAACATGTTAAAAGAACCACTAGACACTACATCGACACCAGAAAATGTATCATTAGCAGGTGAAAAACCAAGTATAACGCAAGAACCAACAATGGAACTTAGTCAGTTAGATGATGAGGTTTTTGAAACAAATGAACCCTTAGAATATAGTAGAGTACAAGATCCAAACTTATTTAAGACATCTATAAAACTGTCTGAAGTTGAAGAAAATCTTAAAAAACAAGTTAATAAATACGCCTTTCAATATTTAATTGATTTTAATAGACGAGAAGGTGATCCAAGTATATTTGATCATACATTTGGTATAAATTTAGAAGATGGTAATTTAATATTAGGAAAAACACTGGTTACGTTTGATAAAGAGGGTATTATAATAGGAAATAAAAAATATAAGTCATCCCCCGGATTATATGAATTGCTTTTTAAAATAGATCCAAGCACAAATATTTATAGTGAGGAAGATTTAGAGGATTATAAAACAATTTTAACTCATACAAATGCACATAGAACATTATATTTACCTAGTGGTAAAATTAAATCTAACAAAGGTATAAAATATAAAAAAATTATATCGCTATTATTTCCTCCTCAAACAAAATTAAGTGCCCCAGCGTCTTCAACACCATATTCTTCAGAAAGATTACAAAACGTTCGATCAAGACTTTTGCAGCGTACGTCCTCAGTTGGTTTACAAAATAATAAACGTTTAGGAGGTGGCAATTTAATACCAAACTTTATGACTTTAAACAATAATCAAAAGGATTTCATTTACTGGGATGACCCAAATGAATTAGTTGAAAGATTACGACTACTTATTAGTTCAAAAATGGCGGGCAATACATCACATGACAATGAAATTATTTCAATAATTGAAGAATTAAAAGAAGCTAATATTATTATATAAATACTTAAACACATTCCCTTCTTTTTCATTAATTTATAACTACTCATGTAAGTAACATGACTATTAACAAATTTGGAGTACATATACATAAGAAAAAAATTACTCGGCACGAAACAGTATCAAAAACTGATTTAATTATTATAGATAGACGTTTAAAAGCTGTAGAGAAAGATATTCATGATGCTTATATTAATAACTTTCAAAACTTTATTGAAGTAAATAAAAAAATTGCAACATTAATTACAGAATTAAAAACAAAACATAGTTTAGATATTAGTTGTTGATAAATTTTGTGTAATAATAAGTATGAGCAAAACAAAAATAGGTATAATTAATGAGTTACATAATCCTGCACTTAAAAAATATAAGCGTAGACATGTAATCATATAAGGTCTAAATGATTCTTGGCAAGCTAATTTAGTAGAAATGATTCCGTATGCAAAAGAAAACAAAGGTTACAAGTATTTACTCACAGTAATTGATATATTTTCTAAATATGCATGGGCAGTTCCAGTAAAATCAAAATCTGCAAAAGACGTTACTGTTGCATTTGAAAATATTTTATTAAAAAATAAGAATAAGGTTCCGAAAAAATTGTGAAACAAAAAATGTTGTAGTTACTCGCGCGAGTTACTGACGTTATCAATGTTTATTAAGATAATAAATGCACTCTATTAAGCAAACAAAAATTGCTTTAAGTCCTTTTGATGATAAACGGTGTATTATAAAAAATAGTACCGATACTTTGCCTTGGGGTTTTAGTGAGAGCGATTTATTGTTATAAGTATATTTTTATTGTAAAAATAAATACATATTTATAATAACCAATAGTTTTATTTATTTAAAATGTTATACAATATTTTTAGCATCTATCCAACTGTTATGAGATTTATCTAAACCTAACCACTTTACAAAAACTCTTTTTCCTTTTTTCTGTAAAACTTTCTCAACTAGATATATATCTGGATATTTTGTTTGTTGTATTTCTTGTTCGTAAAACGCGCCTGCAATTGATTGGCCAAGAGAATCATTAAGTAAATATGTGACTGGATTAGTTAGTTGTACTTTTGATATAGTAAATATTTCGGTACCCCAGTTAGGAGTATACCCTTTTGCAAATAATGATTTGGTTTTGCTTAAACGAACATAATCTCCAACTTTATATCGACTTAAACCGACCCTTTTTATTCTATTGTATACATTTCCTAATAATTTTTTTTCATTTTTTATTGATACTTGAGATGGCTTCATATTAATTGTTGAATGATGAGAATTATTATATTTCTTAACAAGTGCATCAATGTTATTAATATAATTATAGTTGCCTTTTATACTAAAATCTTTCCACATGGCATTTTTTAGAGTTCTATTAAATCTTTCAACAATCGATGCTTTCATATTACTAAATGTACTATAATGGTTTATATCATACGAATCTATAACTTTTTTAAATTCAGTGTTATAAAATTCATTTCCGTTATCTGTTTGTAAGTTTTTCGGAACCTTATTCTTATTTTTTAATAAAATATTTTCAAATGCAACAGTAACGTCTTTTGCAGATTTTGATTTTACTGGAACTGCCCATGCATATTTAGAAAATATATCAATTACTGTGAGTAAATACTTGTAACCTTTGTTTTCTTTTGCATACGGAATCATTTCTACTAAATCAGCTTGCCAAGAATCATTTAGATCTTTTATGATTACATGTCTACGCTTATAGTTTTTAAGTGCAGGTTTATGTATCTCATTAATTATACCTATTTTTGTTTTGCTCATACTTATTATTACACAAAATTTATCAAGAACTAATATCTAATCTATGTTTTGTTTTTAATTCTGTAAATAATGTTGCAATTTTTTTATTTACTTCAATAAAGTTTTGAAAGTTATTAATATAAGCATCATAAATATCTTTCTCTACAGCTTTTAAACGTCTATCTATAATAATTAAATCATTTTTTGATACTGTTTCGTGCCGAGTAATTTTTTTCTTATGTATATGTACTCCAAATTTGTTAATAGTCATGTTACTTACATGAGTAGTTATAAATTAATGAAAAAGAAGGGAATGTGTTTAAGTATTTATATAATAATATTAGCTTCTTTTAATTCTTCAACTATTGAAATAATTTCATTGTCATGTGATGTATTGCCCGCCATTTTTGAACTAATAAGTAGTCGTAATCTTTCAACCAATTCATTTGGGTCATCCCAGTAAATGAAATCCTTTTGATTATTGTTTAAAGTCATAAAGTTTGGTATTAAATTGCCACCTCCTAAACGTTTATTATTTTGTAAACCAACTAAGGACGTACGCTGCAAAAGTCTTGATCGAACGTTTTGTAATCTTTCTGAAGAATATGGTGTTGAAGACGCTGGGGCACTTAATTTTGTTTGAGAAGGAAATAATAGCGATATAATTTTTTTATATTTTATACCTTTGTTAGATTTAATTTTACCACTAGGTTAATATAATGTTCTATGTGCATTTGTATCAGTTAAAATTGTTTTATAATCCTCTAAATCTTCCTTACTATAAATATTTGTGCTTGGATCTATTTTAAAAAGCAATTCATATAATCCGGGGGATGACTTATATTTTTTATTGCCTATTATAATACCTTCTTTATCAAACGTAACCAGTGTTTTTCCTAATATTAAATTACCATCTTCTAAATTTATACCAAATGTATGATCAAATATACTTGGATCACCTTCTCGTCTATTAAAATCAATTAAATATTGAAAGGCGTATTTATTAACTTGTTTTTTAAGATTTTCTTCAACTTCAGACAGTTTTATAGATGTCTTAATTAAGTTTGGATCTTGTACTCTACTATATTCTAAGGGTTCATTTGTTTCAAAAACCTCATCATCTAACTGACTAAGTTCCATTGTTGGTTCTTGCGTTATACTTGGTTTTTCACCTGCTAATGATACATTTTCTGGTGTCGATGTAGTGTCTAGTGGTTCTTTTAACATGTTATCTAACTTAGATTTAATTGTTTCAACCTTGAAATCATACGGTTTTGTATCAATATCTTGTTTGATTGGTTGCGCTAATTTAATATTGGAAGTACTTTTATTAGCTAGTATATTTAGTGGTGTAGTTATTGGTTCAAGCTGTTTGTCAAGGTACCTTTGTGCCTCAGATTCCCCTAGTTTTAATGCGAGATACTTTTGTCTTATAGAATCGCTTGATTTAATAATATCGCGTGTTAATTTTTTATCTTCATCATTAGTCGTATTGCTTATTATTTTACGTTTACTATTCCTTTTTTTAAATCTGGTAGGAGGAGTCTTTATTTTAACCACAGTATTTTTTGCACGCTTCTTTGATTTAAACATGGTTACATTACAAAGTTAACATGATCATCATATATATGCTTTAAATTTAAGTCATCTTGCTTGAATAATATAATAAAATTAGTATTATCTCGTATTAATTGCTTTGGAATTTTGCTGTAAGTCTGACATAAATAGAAAGAGTCTATCAAATTATGACGGCCCATGCTAAAAAATTTCGAATATTATTTTGTTTATCGCAAGCAACATCATCAAATATGAATATAGAATTTGGGCTAGCATCTTCAGGTCTAATAATCTCTTTATTGTCAGTGTAGGTATAGTATCCCATACCATTAATATTCTTCATAATTTGTTGTAATATTTTATATTTTGGTTGATATAAAGATTTTGAATAAATGTATATATTTTTAAATCGCAACCCATTTGGATGTTCAATTAGATTAAACATAACATTAGTTTTTCCACAGTTTGAAGGTCCACAAATAATGCATCTAATGTCATTTGGTAATAATGATCCATGTTTTGAATTATTAGTGTAATTATTACTTTGATTATCAATATTTTTTACAGAAAGAGTTTCTTTTTGCTTTATAAACTTCATTGTTTAACCAGGCATGTGTTATAAAGTAATAAAATACGTTTTAAATATTTAATCTTTATATATGAAAATATTATATGGGAACGTAATTTGAACGTAAACTCAACGTAATGGGAAAGTAATTTAAACGTAAATTAAACGTAATGGGTTTAAATGATCATGAACAAGTTTCGAAAACGATTTCAAAAGTTGGAGCTATTTTAAAATTATTTAAAGAAAATGAGTGTTTACTAGAAAATCTTACTGATGAAGAATTACATTATTTACCGACAGAGTTTTTCTTGCATTATATAATGTTCTCTACCGATATTGAACAAAACTGGAACCGGCTTCCAATGTATTTAAAAGAAAATCAAAATATACAAGGACGTCGATTATGTTACAAACATTATAACAAAGGAAACATACAAAGAGATGGTCCTCCATGTCAAATAAGAAACTGTTATGATTGTAATTATATAATATATTATGATTCTAATGGATGTAGTTATACCCTAATAAATAAATAAATAAAAGAATTATATACATTTTAAATTTATATATATATATTATAAATTAAGTAATTACAATAGTTTTGATATTTCTTTTAATATATACGACATGTTTGAAATTATTATCATTTTTAATAATATATCATTAGAATTTAACTCTTCACATTCGTAAAATAAAAATTGAGTCAAAATCTCTTTCGAAACACCAATATTTTTATTTTTAAAATACATTACAATACTATTTAAAAATATATTATATGTATTAAACAAATCAATTTGCATTTCAGAAAAATGTTTACCAATAGCATTAATATAATCATTTAAGGATAAGAAATGTATTAAATCAAAAATATTTAAAAATACTGATATTTGAGTTTTACAATTTGAAATAATTGCAATACTATTTGGATTAAATATATTTATTTTATAGTTTGTTCCTATTAATATATTCGATGGTATTACCAATTGTTCATTAAACATATTTTTCAATTGCTTAATATGCTCTATAAGCACAAAATAATCACATAAATTTAACTTTAGTCCGAAATTATATTTATTATATATGTAAATTTCTGGTTTAAACTGATTAATACAATTTAAACCTATTTTGATTAAATACATATCTTTTTTTAATAATATAGGTGCTTCATTAAATAAAAATGGAACTGCAGTCAATTTAGAAGGAGTCAAATTTGTATTAAAATCCTCCTCATTGTTTAAGGAAGTTGTAATTTCAGACATATTCTGTATCTCAATATCTGAATTTAATAATTCAGGTAATGAAAAACCTTCATCAAAAAGCAAAGGATCAATATCTAAACTTAATAGCTGGCTATCATCAATATGAATATTTTCTACAAATAATAAATCTTCCAAATCAAAACTCGATTCCATTTTTTGATAAGTTATATATATATATATATATATATATATTCTTGAGCGTTATTGTATAATTTAATTTTAAAAAAGTCTATGCACAAAATTTTTATTTCTTGTTCCAACAGTTCCAAGTTTATTTTTGATGATATATGGCTAAAATTATTATTTAAATCAATATGGTTATTTATATTATTTTTAATAAAACACTCATAAAAATTAATATTGTGATTTTTATAATTTATACTTTGAGTATCCTTTAACACATTAAACAAATTATTTTGAACTTGATATAAAGATTTATCCACTAATTTAGAACACAAATTATAATTTTTTAATGTCACTGTTATACAATTAGATATATTAAGCAAGTTGTCCCAAGATTCTTTCTGCAAATAAACAGAAGATGATTTAAGTTTTTGTTCATTCTAATCTTGCTGTTGACATTTTTAAATAGCACTAAATAGCCACTAAATTATTTAAAAACACAAGTTATTTAAAAAGAACTAATATTCATTAACTAACTCAGAACAAGACTTTGCAAGACAATTTAATACACAAACTGCACAAAATCCTTTTGGTTTAATGTGATACAATCATATCCTTAGACTTATATATACATATATATATATAAAAAATATAATATAAAAATTTAACAGGGTAGCACTTTACTTATTTAATACTATAATATATTTACCATCAGACTATCAATTCTTAATTCTATCATCCCCCCATTCAAAATAAATAAAATTCTCGGGGCCCCGACCCTTCGAGCAGTTTTATTTTAAAAAGTTTGTTTCAACTTAAGTTAGAGCTTTTGGTTTAGCTAATTGTGATTCTACTATTATCCACAACCTATATAGCCATATACATATGGATCAAACCGCTGCCTAATAAATTTGTATAATAAAATATCCTCCTACTATTTTAACAGTTACTGTGGTGTTATAACCTCATATATGTAAAACAACACCATTGTCTGACTTATAAGACTTTATAATTATTACAACACATAAAAAAAAAAATAACTGTATGCTTTGAGAATCATCAATTATATAATGTACGTATATTTTAACTTTTAGTATACTTAAATAAATAATCTAATACAACAATACCCAATCCGGCCCCTACATTTAACTAAAACATGAAATGTATACTTCAAATGCATAACAAAAAAAATTGCATAAGAATAATTTATATCCAAAGTTCTCACACAGTTTAACACATGTGCTGCTTGCAAATAACCTATATGTGAAGAACATGTGTTTTATCAGGAAGAACTTATTGCATATAAAAATATAGTTTAATAAACTCTTAATGCATGGGAAATTATAAGTTCAGTATAAGGTCGCTGCCCTCTATCTATTACATTGTAAGAAACATAAATGTTACACTGTAAGAATAATTTTTGCTAAGCTAATTGTATATTATTAAATATATCGATACCTATGACGTTATTGGTACATGTAAAAACAAAATCTTATTTTATTATGACGTCACATGGTATAATGTATAATATCGCTATTTCACTCTTTCACAATACTGCTTTCTCACACATATCTCAGGACACGAACATAAACGATTGGTTTCCGGAAATTGACGAAGTATGCAATAATTACGATCATATCTTCTACACCAATACTAACACACACGTAATACTTATTATCGCTATCTCACTCTTTCATATTACTGCTTTCTCACTCATATCCTAGGATATTAAAGAGACTGTACCTAGAGATAAAGTCTGTAATGAGGTCATCATCTTCTAAACCAATCACAACACAGCTTATCCAGTTACCCCTCACTCCTCACCCCACTATTACCGCCAACATTGTCTAGCCACGCCCCCTTCTTTATACCGTGACCTATATGCATCCCCACCCCAATAATTTCCAACTCAACCAACTCAACTCAAATTTAAGCCAGAAACGGCTTAGTAACACTACTATGCGTGTTTCAAATAAAAAAGAGAGTGTAATAATTGTAATAAGTGATTAAGTGAACAATATATGCAGTTTTCTTGGAAATAGTGATTGATCGTTCATGAACAATCCATGGTAACAAACAAATAATAAGTAAGTAGGCTTAAGTACAAGTATGTACATGAGATATTTATAGAAATTCAGTGTGCCTTTGATAATGTCTGGTGGCCAAGTAAACTTCAAAAAATTAGGCCGGCAAAAACCTCTAGGTACGTCTTCAGCGCTATGGAGAACTATTTTCATTGTCGAACATTAATTTTACATTTTACGATTACCGTTTCATGAAGAGGCAACAATTTAGAGGTTGTCCTCAGCGATCCGTAATAGGGTCTGAGCTCTGGAACATGCTATTCGACGAGAACTGTGTTTCTCACTCGAAAGGTTGTGTGAACGTTTGTTTTGCCGACGATCATGTGATCCTTATCGGTGCAAATAGTAGAGAACAACTAGATAGCCGTTTTCGACCTGCTATATATAAAATCTGTAGTTTCTTGAAGCTACAAAGCTACAAAACAAATACGATAACAACGAATGATAAACTTGTAACACACCTTGCGCGTGTCACAAGGACGGAATGGAGCTTAAACTCGGCAACTATGCCGACACTATACAAGGGGGCATTTATGCCAATGGTTGTGTATTGTGCTTCGGCATGGTATTACAGGATCAATCTTTCGGATCCTCCATGCAAAGAACTATGTTATTGACGATGACGCGTTGTTGCAGAACTGTATCTACAGAAGTAGTGCAGGTGATTTCGGAGACAATTCCTTTAGATTTAAAAATCACTCATGCACTCACTCAAGTACAAATTACGCTAGAACTAAAAAAATCAAATTTAGAGGATTTAAAGTTAATGCGGCTGTAGGATAAAAGTCTGGAGACGATACCAAATGTATTTCCAAAGAGATGAATGCATATATGCATAAGCTCTGGCAAGACAGATGGGACTTAATAGAAAAAGGGAGACCTACGTATTGGTTTACAAGGACGTAAATATTGCTTTGCAACACAAGTGGTCCCTATCTACTATGTGTGTGATCGGCTACTGCTACTTTAGGTGAAAAAAGTGATTAAAAGTGAGTAATTAATTACGGAAAAAAATTAAATAAATTATATGAATACTTTTTCTAACGAAAAGTATTTAAGTTTGTTTTAAATTTGTGTTAATTTACCCTAAACAAAGTGTTTTTACAAAAGTTTAACAGTTGGAAAGCTGTGTTGAAAATGAATTTTTCATTACGCGTACACGCGGTCTTATAAACATAACCTCAAAATTGTAACTTTGTTGTTTGATATAAGACATTAATAAGTGCGATAGACAAAAAAAGTGATAATAATTAGGTTAGTGTTAGTGCTAAAACATCAAGTGGTTAAGAAATTTAAGAAATCTGTAGAGCTATATAAGGAAGACCTTATATAAACACTACAAATATACGGAAGACAAAAGGTTGCCGCCCACTATTAAGTAAGTCGATTAACATTACCTATAAATAATATTAAAACATAAGAATTAGTTTATATAAATGCGTGTTTCAAATAATAAAGAGAGTGTATTAATTGTTATTAGTGATTAAGTAAACAATATATGCAATTTTTTTTGAAAAAGTGATTGATCGTTCATAAACAATCAATGGTAACAAACAAATGGTTAGTAAGTAGGCTTAAGTACACGTATGTACATGAGATACTTATAGAAATTTAGTGTGCCTTTGATAATGTCTGGTGGCCAAGTGACCTTCAAAGAATTAGGCCGGCGAAAACTTCTAGGTACGTTTACTGCGCTATGGAGAACTATTTTTATTGTCGAACATTAATTTTACAAACCGATTACCGTTCCATGAAAAGGCAAATATCTAAAGGTTGTCCTCAGCGATCCGTTATAGGGCCTGAGCTCTAAAACATGGTATTCGACGAGAACTGTGTTTCTCACTCGAAAGGTTGTGTAAACGTATGTTTTGCCGACGATAATGTGATCCTTATCGGTGCAAATAGTAGAGAACCACCAGAAAGTTGTTCTCGACCTGCTATAGATAAAATCTGTAGTTTTTTGAACCTACAAAGCTACGAAACAAATACGGTAACAACGAATGATAAACTTGTAACACACCTTGCGCGTGTCACAAGGACGGAATGGAGCTTAATTTTGGCAACTATGCCGACGCTATACAAGGAGGAATTTATGCCAATGGTTGTGTATTGTGCTTCGGCATGGTTCCACAGGATCAATCTTCCGGATCCTACATGCTAAGAACTATGTTATTGACGATGACGCGATGTTGCAGAACTGTATGTACAGAAGTGGTGCAGGTGATATTGGAGACAATTCCTTCAGATTAAAAAATAACTCATGCACTCACTTAAGTACAAATTACGCTAGAACTGAAAAAATCAAATTTTGATGATTTAAAGTTAATGCGACAAATTTTGAGGATTTAAAGTTAATGCGGCTGTAGGATAAAAGTCTGGAGACGATACCAAATATATTGCAAAAGAGACGAATGCATATATGCATAAGCTCTGGCAATACATATGGGACTTGATAGAAATAGGAAGACCTACGTATTGGTTTACAAGGACGTTAATATTGCTTTGCAACACAAGTGGTCCCTATCTACTACGTGTGTGATCGGCTCCTGCTACTTTAGGTGAAAAAAGTGATTAAAAGTGAGAAATTAATTACGGAGAAAAACTAAATAAATTATATGAATACTTTTTCTAACGAAAAGTATTTAAGTTTGTTTTAAATTTGTGTTAATTTACCCTTAACAAAGTGTTTTTACAAAAGCTTGACAGTTGGAAAGCAGTCTTAAAAACGAATTTTTCATTACGCGTACACATGGTCTTGTAAACATAACCTTAAAATTGTAACTTTGTTGTTTGATATAAGACATTATTAAGTGCGATAGACAAAAAAAGTGATAATAATTGGGTTAGTGTTAGTGCTAAAACATCAAGTGGTTAAGAAATTCAAGAAACTTGTAGAGCTTTATAAGGAAGACCTTATATAAACACTACAAATATACGGAAGACAAAAGGTTGCCGCCCACTATTAAGTAAGTCGATAAACATTAACCATAAATAATATTAAAACATAAGAATTAGTTTATATAAATGCGTGTATCAAATAATAAAGAGAGTAATATATGCGGTTTTCTTGGAAATAGTGATTGATCGTTCATGAACAATCAATGGTAACAAACAAATGGTAAGTAAGTAGGCTTAAGTACAAGTATGTACATGAGATATTTATAGAAATTCAGTGTGCCTTTGATAATGTTTAGTGGCCAAGTGACCTTCAAAGAATTAGGCCAGCAAAAACGTCTAGATACGTCTACTGCGCTATGGAGAACTATTTTCATTGTCGAACATTAATTTTACAAACCAATTACCGTTTTATGAAAAAAGCAACTATCTAAAGGTTGTCCTTAGCAATCCGTAATGGGGCCTGAGCTCTGGAACATGGTATTCGACGAGAACTGTGTTTCTCATTCGAAAGGTTGTGTAAACGTATGTTTTGCCGACGATAATGTGATCCTTATCGGTGCAAATAGCAGAGAACAACTAGAAAGCCGTTCTCAAACTGCTATATATAAAAGCTGTAGTTTCTTGAAGCTACTAAGCTACGAATTAAATACGGTAACAACAAATGATAAACTTGTAACACACCTTGCGCGTGTCACAAGGACGGAATGGAGCTTAAACTCGGCAACTATGCCGACACTATACAAGGGGGCATTTATGCCAATGGTTGTGTATTGTGCTTCGGCATGGTACCACAGGATCAATCTTTCGGATCCTCCATGCAAAGAACTATGTTATTGACGATGACGCGTTGTTGCAGAACTGTATCTACAAAAGTAGTGCAGGTGATTTCGGAGACAATTCCTTTAGATTTAAAAATCACTCATGCACTCACTCAAGAACAAATTACGCTAGAACTGAAAAAATCAAATTTTGATGATTTAAAGTTAATGCGACAAATTTTGAGGATTTAAAGTTAATGCGACTGTAGGATAAAAGTCTAGAGACGATACCAAATGTATTGCCAAAGAGATGAATGCATATATGCATAAGCTCTGGCAAGACAGATGGGACTTAATAGAAAAAGGGAGACCTACGTATTGGTTTACAAGGACGCTAATATTGCTCTGCAACATAAGTGGTCGATATCTACTATGTGTGTGATCAGCTCCTGCTACTTTAGGTGAAAAAAGTGATTAAAAGTGAGAAATTAATTACGGAAAAAAATTAAATAAATTATATAAATAATTTTTCTAACGAAAAGTATTTAAGTTAGTTTTAAATTTGTGTTAATTTACCCTTAACAAAGTGTTTTTACAAAAGTTTGACAGTAGGAAAGCAGTGTTAAAAACGAATTTTTCATTACGCGTTCACGCGGTCTTATAAACATAACCTCAAAATTGTAACTTTGTTGTTTGATATAAGACATTAATAAGTGCGATAGACAAAAAAAGTGATAATAATTAGGTTAGTGTTAGTGCTAAAACATCAGGTGGTTAAGAAATTCAAGAAATCTGTAGAGCTATATAAGGAAGACCTCTAACAAACACTACAAATATACGGAAGACAAAAGGTTGCCGCCCACTATTAAAGAAGTCGAATAACATTAACTATAAATAATATTAAAACATAAGAATTAGATTATATAAATGCGTGTTTCAAATAATAAAGAGAGTGTATTAAATGATATAAGTGATTAAGTGAACAAGATATGCGGTTTTCTTGGAAATAGTGATTGATCGTTCATGAACAATCAATGGTAACAAACAAATGGTAAGTAAGTAGGCTTAAGTACAAGTATGTACATGAGATATTTATAGAAATTCAGTGTGCTTTTGATAATGTCCGGTGACCAAGTGACCTTCAAAGAATTAGGCCGGCAAAAACTTCTAGGTACGTCTACAGTGCTATGGAGAACTTTCTTCATTGTCAAACATAATTTTTACTAATCAATTACTGTTTCATGAAAAGGCAACTATCTAAAGGTTGTTTTCAGCGATCCGTAATGAGGCCTGAGCTCTGGAACATGGTATTTGACGAGAACTGTGTTTCTCACTCGAAAGGTTGTGTAAACGTATGTTTTCTTGACGATTATGTGATTCTTATCGGTGCAAATAGTAGAAAACAACTAGAAAGCCGTTCTCGACCTGCTATAGATAAAATCTGTAGTTTCTTAGAGCTACAAAGCTACGAAACAAATACGGTTACAACGAATGGTAAACTTGTAACACACATTGCGCGTGTCACAAGGACGGAATGGAGCTTAAACTCAGCAACTATGCCGGCACTATACAAGAAGGCATTTATGCCAATGGTTGTGTATTGTGCTTCGGCATGGTACCACAGGATCAATCTTCCGAAACCTCCATGCAAAGCACTATGTTATTGACGATGACGCGTTGTTGCAGAACTGTATCTACAGAAGTGGTGCAGGTGATATCGGGGACAATTCCTTTAGACTTGAAAATTGCACATGCACTCACTCAAGTACAAATTACGCTAAAACTAAAAAAATCAAATTTTAAAGATTTAAAGTTAATGCGGCTGTAGGATAAAAGTCTAGAGACGATACCAAATGTACTGGCAAAGAGATGAATGCATATATGCATAAGCTCTGGCAAGACAGATGGGACTTAATAGAAAAAGAAAGACCTACGTATTGGTTAACAAGGACGTTAATATTGCTTTGCAACACAAGTGGTTTCTATCTACTATGTGTGTGATCGGCTCCTGCTACTTTAGGTGAAAAAAGTAATTAAAAGTGAGAAATTAATTACGGCACAAAATTAAATAAATTATATGAATACTTTTTCTAGCGAAAAGAATTTAAATTTGTTTTAAATTTGTGTTAATTTACCTTAAACAAAGTGTTTTTACAAACGTTTAACAGTTGGAAAGCAGTGTTAAAAACGAATTTTTCATTACGCTTACACGCGGTCTTATAAACATAACCTCAAAATTGTAACTTTGTTGTTTGATATAAGACATTAATAAGTGCGATAGGCAAAAAAAGTGATAATAATTAAGTTAGTGTTAGTGCTAAAACATCCAGTGGTTAAGAAATTAAAGAAATCTGTAGAGCTATATAAGGAAGACCTCTTATAAACACTACAAATATACGGAAGACAAAAGGTTGTTGCCCACTATTAAGTAAGTCGATTAACATTAACTATAAATAATATTAAAACATAAGAATTAGTTTATATAAATGCGTGTTTCAAATAATAAAGAGAGTGTATTAAATGATATAAGTGATTAAGTGAACAAGATATGCGGTTTTCTTGGAAATAGTGATTGATCGTTCATGAACAATCAATGGTAACAAACAAATGGTAAGTAAGTAGGCTTAAGTACAAGTATGTACATGAGATATTTATAGAAATTCAGTGTGCCTTTGATAATGTCCGGTGACCAAGTGACCTTTAAAGAATAAGGCCGGCAAAAACTTCTAGGTACGTCTACAGTGCTATGGAGAACTATTTTTATTGTCGAACATAATTTTTACAAATCAATTGCTGTTCCATGAAAAGGCAACTATCTAAAGGTTGTCTTCAGCGATCCGTAATGAGGCCTGAGCTCTGGAACATGGTATTTGACGAGAACTGTGTTTCTCACTCGAAAGGTTGTGTAAACGTATGTTTTCTTGACGATAATGTAATCCTTATCAGTGCAAATAGTAGAGAACAACTAGAAAGCCGTTCTCGACCTGCTATAGATAAAGTTTGTAGTTTCTTAAAGCTACAAAGCTACGAAACAAATACGGTAACAACGAATAGTAAACTTGTAACACACCTTGCGCGTGTCACAAGGACGGAATAGAGCTTAAACTCGGCAACTATGCCGACACTATACAAGAAGGCATTTATGCCAATGGTTGTGTATTGTGCTTCGGCATGGTTCCACAGGATTAATCTTTCGGATCCTCCATGCAAAGAACTATGTTATTGACGATGACGCGGTGTTGCAGAACTGTATCTACAGAAGTGGTGCAGGTGATTTCGAGAACAATTCTTTTAGATTTAAAAATCACTTATGCACTCACTCAAGTACAAATTACGCTAAAACTGAAAAAATTAAATTTCGAGGATTTAAAGTTAATGCGGCTGTAGGATAAAAGTCTGGAGACGATACCAAATGTATTGCCAAAGAGATGAATGCATATATGCATAAGCTCTGGCAAGACAGATAAGACTTAATAGAAAAAGGGAGACCCACGTATTGGTTTACAAGGACGTAAATATTGCTTTGCAACACAAGTAGTCTAAATCTACTATGTGTGTGATCAACTACTGCTACTTTAGGTGAAAAAAGTGATTAAAAGTGAGTAATTAATTACGGAAAAAAATTAAATAAATTATATGAATACTTTTTCTAACGAAAAGTATTTAAGTTTGTTTTAAATTTGTGTTAATTTACCTTAAACAAAGTGTTTTTACAAAAGTTTAACAGTTGGAAAGCAGTGTTAAAAACGAATTTTTCATTACGCGTACACGCGGTCTTATAAACATAACCTCAAAATTGTAACTTTGTTGTTTGATATAAGACATTAATAAGTGCGATAGACAAAAAAAGTGATAATAATAAGGCTAGTGTTAGTGCTAAAACATTAAGTGGTTAAGAAATTCAAGAAATCAGTAGAGCTTTATAAGGAATACCTTAGCTTTATAAGAAATACCTTATATAAACACTACAAATTTACGGAAGACAAAAGGTTACAGCTTACTATTAAGTAATTCGATTAACATTAACTATAAATAATATTAAAACATAAGAATTAGTTTATATAAATGCGAGTTTCAAATAATAAAGAGAGTAATATATGCGGTTTTCTTGGAAATAGTGATTGATCGTTCATGAACAATCAATGGTAACAAACAAATAGTAAGTAAGAAGGCTTAAGTACAAGTATTTACATGAATTATTTATAGTAATTTAGTGTGCCTTTTATAATGTCTGGTGGCCAAGTGACCTTCAAAGAAATAGACCGGCAAAAGCCTCTAGGTACGTCTACTGCACTATGAAGAACTATTTTTAATGTCGAACAATAATTTTACAAACCGATTACCGTTCAATGAAAAGGCAACTATCTAAAGGTTGTCCTCAGCGATCCGTAATGGCGCCTGACCTCTGGAACATGGTATTCGACGAGAACTGTGTTTCTCACTCGAAAGGTTGTGTAAACGTATGTTTTAGCGACAATAATGTGATCCTTATCGGTGCAAATAGTAGAGAACAACTAGGAAGCCGTTCTCGACCTGCTATAGATAAAATCTGTAGTTTCTTGAAGCTACAAAGCTACGAAACAAATACGGTAACAACAAATGATAAACTTGTAACACACATTGCGCGTGTCACAAGGACGGAATGGAGCTTAAATTCGGCAACTATGCCGACACTTTACAAGAAGGAATTTATGCCAATGGTTGTGTATTGTGCTTCGGCATGGTTCCACAGGATCAATCTTCCGGATCCTCCATGCTAAGAACTATGTTATTGACGATGACGCGATGTTGCAGAACTGTATCTACAGAAGTGGTGCAGGTGATATTGGAGACAATTCCTTCAGATTAAAAAATAACTCATGCACTCACTTAAGTACAAATTACTCTAGAACTGAAAAAATCAAATTTTGATGATTTAAAGTTAAGGCGACAAATTTTGAGGATTTAAAGTTAATGCGGCTGTAGGATAAATGTCTGGAGACGATACCAAATGTATTGCAAAAGAGACGAATGCATATATGCATAAGCTCTGGCAATACAGATGGGACTTAATAGAAATAGGAAGACCTACGTATTGGTTTACAAGGACGTTAATATTGCTTTGCAACACAAGTGGTCCCTATCTACTACGTGTGTGATCGGCTCCTGCTACTTTAGGTGAAAAAAGTGATTAAAAGTGAGAAATTAATTACGGAGAAAAATTAAATAAATTATATGAATACTTTTTCTAACGAAAAGTATTTAAGTTTGTTTTAAATTTGTGTTAATTTACCCTAAACAAAGTGTTTTTACAAAAGCTTGACAGTTGGAAAGCAGTGTTAAAAACGAATTTTTCATTGCGCGTACACATGGTCTTGTAAACATAACCTTAAAATTGTAACTTTGTTGTTTGATATAAGACATTAATAAGTGCGATAGACAAAAAAAGGGATAATAATTGGGTTAGTGTTAGTGCTAAAACATCAAGTGGTTAAGAAATTCAAGAAATCTGTAGAGCTTTATAAGGAAGACCTTATATAAACACTACAAATATACGGAAGACAAAAGGTTGCCGCCCACTATTAAGTAAGTCGATTAACATTAACCATAAATAATATTAAAACATAAGAATTAGTTTATATAAATGCGTGTATCAAATAATAAAGAGAGTAATATATGCGGTTTTCTTGGAAATAGTGATTGATCGTTCATGAACAATTAATGGTAACAAACAAATGGTAAGTAAGAAGGCTTAAGTACAAGTATGTACATGAGATATTTATAGAAATTCAGTGTGCCTTTGATAATGTTTAGTGGCCAAGTGACCTTCAAAGAATTAGGCCAGCAAAAACGTCTAGGTACGTCTACTGCGCTATGGAGATCTATTTTCATTGTCAAACATTAATTTTACAAACCAATTACCGTTTTATGAAAAAAGCAACTATCTAAAGGTTGTCCTTAGCAATCCGTAATGGGGCCTGAGCTCTGGAACATGGTATTCGACGAGAACTGTGTTTCTCACTCGAAAGGTTGTGTAAACGTATGTTTTGCCGACGATAATGTGATCCTTATCGGTGCAAATAGCAGAGAACAACTAGAAAGCCGTTCTCAAACTGCTATAGATAAAAGCTGTAGTTTCTTGAAGCTACAAAGCTACGAAACAAATACGGTAACAACGAATGATAAACTTGTAACACACCTTGCGCGTGTCACAAGTACGGAATAGAGCTTAAACTCGGCAACTATGCCGACACTATACAACGGGGCATGTATGTCAATGGTTGTGTATTGTGCTTTGGCATGGTACTACAGGAACAATCTTCCGGATCCTCCATGCAAGAAACTATGTTATTAACGATTACGTGTTGTTGCAGAACTGTATCAGAAACAATATATGCGGTTTTTTTGAAAATAGTAATTGATCGTTCATGAACAATCAATGGTAACAAACAAATGGTAAGTAAGTAGGCTTAAGTACAAGTATGTACATTAGATATTTATAGAAATTCAGTGTGCCTTTGATAATGTCTGGTGGCCAAGTGACCTTCAAAGAATTAGGCCGGCAAAAACCTCGAGATACGTCTACTGCGCTATGAAGAACTATTTTTATTGTTGAACATTAATTTTACAAACCGATTACCGTTCCATGTAAAGGCAACTATCTAAAGGTTGTCCTCAGCCATCCGTAATGGGGCCTGAGCTTTGTAACATGGTATTCGACGAGAACTGTGTTTCTAACTTGAAAGGTTATGTATACGTATGTTTTGCCGACGATAATGTGATCCTTATCGGTGCAAATAGTAAAGAACAACTAGAAAGTTGTTCTCGACCTGCTATAGATAAAATCTGTAGTTTTTTGAAGCTACAAAGCTACGAAACAAATACGGTAACAACAAATGATAAACTTGTAACACACCTTGCGCGTGTCACAAGGATGAAATGGAGCTTAAATTCGGCAACTATGCCGACACTATACAAGAAGGAATTTATGCCAATGGTTGTGTATTGTGCTTCGGCATGGTTCCACTGGATCAATCTTTCGGATCCTCTATGCAAAGAACTATGTTATTGACGATGACGCGGTGTTGCAGAACTGTATCTACAGAAGTGGTGCAGGTGATTTTGGGAACAATTCCTTTAGATTTAAAAATCACTTATGCACTCACTCAAGTACAAATTACGCTAAAACTGAAAAAATTAAATTTCGAGGATTTAAAGTTAATGCGGCTGTAGGATAAAAGTCTGGAGACGATACCAAATGTATTGCCAAAGAGATGAATTCATATATGCATAAGCTTTGGCAAGACAGATGGGACTTAATAGAAATAGGAAGACCTACGTATTGGTTTACAAGGACGTTAATATTGTTTTGCAACACAAGTAGTCCCTATCTACTACGTGTGTGATCGGCTCCTGCTACTTTGGGTGAAAAAAGTGATTAAAAGTGAGAAATTAATTACGGAAGAAAATTAAATAAATTATATGAATACTTTTTCTAACGAAAAGTATTTAAGTTTGTTTTAAATTTGTGTTAATTTACCCTAAACAAAGTGTTTTTACAAAAGTTTAACAGTTGGAAAGCAGTGTTAAAAACGAATTTTTCATTACGCGTAGTTGCGGTTTTATAAACATAACCTCAAAATTGTAACTTTGTTGTTTGATATAAGACATTAATAAGTGCGATAGACAAAAAAAGTGATAATAATTAGGTTAGTGTTAGTGCTAAAACATCAAGTGATTAATAAATTCAAGAAATCTGTAAAGCTATTTAAGGAAAACCTCATATAAACACTACAAATATACGGAAGACAAAAGGTTGCCGCCCACTATTAAGTAAGTCGATTAACATTAACTATAAATAATATTAAAACATAAGAATTAGTTTATATAAATGCGTGTTTCAAATAATAAAGAGAGTGTATTAATTGTAATAAGTGATTAAGTGAACAATATATGCAGTTTTCTTGGAAATAGTGATTGATCGTTCATGAACAATCCATGGTAACAAACAAATAATAAGTAAGTAGGCTTAAGTACAAGTATGTACATGAGATATTTATAGAAATTCAGTGTGCCTTTGATAATGTCTGGTGGCCAAGTGAACTTCAAAGAATTAGGCCGGCAAAAACC